>WEDG01005803.1:0-85061 GCA_017591395.1 Schistocephalus solidus | reverse complement strand
GTATTTTTACATTTTATCTGCACACATTGTCCTAACTTTATTTCGTTACTAATGTTTGCTTAGACAGTGCCTTACCGGTGCTAACCAAATATAAATTCTAAATAAATAAATAAATACATAAAATAAAGTATCTTTAGATCGTTTACCTCCTGAAGTTTGTGACTGCTGATAAATTATTGAAATTCAAACCTCATCACTCTTCTGTATCTAAACCGTAGTCGTATGCCTTGCCATTTTTGAAAGTAATGTTCAGCAGCCACTCATTACATCACGTTTCAAACGATCGAATTTTCTTTTAAAATTGTGCGCAGCCTCTGGATTTTACATTGGAGTCTATAACTTCAGATCATTAGGGAACATGACCTTCTCGCATCACAGACAATGAAGGCAGTTGTTCACGTATATCAGAAACGTCATGTGACACAGAACCCCCCGCTGAGGAAACCCAATGTGAACGGTTTCCCATTGAGACCTGGCATCATCACTACAAACAAGTTGACGTCTGTCTGTGATAAAGTCGGCCAACCATTTGAGTAGGTTGTCAGTCACATGCATTAGACGCAGCTTCGATATCAGGCATCTGTGTTGAACCCTGTCAAAGGCTTTACTGAGGTCAATGTAGACCGTATCGACTCACGAACCCAATTATAATGATTTCGTTCCAGTCTCCATGGATGTGAGCAGGGTTGTGAGGCAGGATCGATTGTTTCTGAATTCATGTTGACATGAACTTAGCAAGTTTTTAACTTTAATATGCTTCATCAGTTCCGGTTTTTATTATCTTCTCCATCATTTTGCAACAGATATTCGTGAGTATGACTGGTCTGAAACTACTTGGTGAGGTCCTTTCTCCTCCTTTATAGATGGAGGTTATGTTGGCTTACTTCCAATGGCTAGACAGAGACCCCTCCTCCATCGAACTTTTAACAGGTTACGGAGAACGGAAAGACCAGCTGGTTGGTGGATTCATTCCAAAATTTTGAGAATATGACATTCGGCACAGGCGACTTAGTAGGATGTAGCTGTTTCAGCTTTTCTCTTACTGTGTCTGTTGGGAATGTCACCTGCTTTTTATATCTGTAGGTGTGACAATAATTTATTGTTCTTCCTCATGAAAAGGCACCTACTCTGAATACATAGACATAAAGAAATTGTATAAGAGGTTGGTCTTATCAGAGTTAACGGTTAGCTTGTTTCCCTGATAGTCTTTTAGACAATGAATGGAGTCCTGATTTCGGTTGGCCTTATGCACGTAAATAATGACAATTTTCAAGTTTCTTAGTATGCCTTTGACTATTTCTGACTCAAAAGAGTGGTCCTTCTTTCTTCAGAAGACGTACCACCGATTTCAAGGTTTCACAAAAGCGAAAAAGGATCAGGTTTATGACATCTGTCATATGTTCTCGACAGTCTCCTTTTATTCTTGAGATTCCTTTCTATTTCCGATGTCGCCCACTCTGGTTGGGAGACGCAGGATCTCCTTTTAAGTGGACAACAACTCTCTACCAATTGCTGAATCAATTTCCTAAAGAAGAACCAGTAAGCGTTTGGATCAGGTACGTGTGCAGGGATCCAGTCTATCTCAATAAGTAATTCTTTCATTTTGGCCTAATCCTCTTTCCATAAATTTCTCTCCTTAACTGCTCAAAGTTTGGGTACAGAAAAATTACTGTACTCCGAAACAAGAACACAATGATCACTTCGTTCAAGCGGCGTGTGAGCACTCAATCAAAGGATGCAATTTTCGTGTTTACTAAGCATGAATGCTTAACAAATCGACTGCTGCCCATTTTGGAACCACGTGTCCATTTAGACATGTTGTGTAAGGAACTCGTCAGTTACCAACTGAAGTAATTTCTGTATGGATGAGTTTTCCGATCATGAGCAGTACGTCGATTCCAAATCGATGTCTGGGGAGTTGCAATCTCCAAGTATTAATACGTATTTGCTACGGCAGATTTTCTTTGCCTCCGTGATAAGTGCTTTCGTCCGTGTCCATCCACTGTCGTAGGGGTCGATGTACTACGGGATATGGAGTAGGATGCCAGTTCCATACTTTTGACGCAGCCTGGATATCAGGCGTCTGTGAAATGCAATATCAAAGGATTTACTGAAGTGAATCTGTGTCACATGGACTGACGATCCCGATCCTCACCGAACATTTGTAAGTTCGCCGACGGGTCAGTTAACATAAAACGCAAACTTTACCATAACACTCAGTTTAACATGGGATCCTACGGACGCTGCTACTGCAGCTATTGCCATTTTACCAACGTAGAAGAACTCTAAAATAGTGCTAATTAACCACTAATACCAAAAATATTTCGAGGATTACTACTACTACTACTACTACTACTACTACTACTACTACTACTACTACTACTACTACTACTACTACTACTACTGCTACTACTACTACTACTACTACTACTACTACTACTACTACTACTACTACTACTGCTACTACTACTAATACTACTACTACTACTACTACTACTACTTCTACTACTACTACTTCTACTACTACTACGACTGCTACTACTACTTCTACTATTACTACTGCTAATACTACTACAACAACAACAACAACAACAACAACCGCACTACTGCACTACTACTGCTACTACACTGCTACTCACCACTTGTCACTGCTTCTTCTGCTACTACTAATATTACTACTACTACTACTACTACTACTACTACTACTACTACTACTACTACTACTACTACTACTACTACCGCCAACACCACCACCACTTGTAGCTGGTCTACTGCTACTGCTACTGGTGCTGCTACGACTGCTGCCGGTGCTGAGTGTTACGGATACCAATGCAACTGTCACTGATAACATTGTTGCATCTGACTACTACTCCTATGGGTACTAAAACTTTGTTCATTAGTACTACTACTGCTGCCACTACTATTACTTCTAATAAGACTACAAATACTAAAGCTACTAGTGATATTAATACTAAAACAAATATCAAAACGGAAATTACTGATAATAGTACACCTACCACATCTATTACCAAACAAATATAACAACTTACAGGAATTCTACTAATAATTGGAATACAAGTATAACTACAGCGGCAACGGGTAAAAGGACTACTACTTTCTCCTGCTGCTGTAACTTCTTCAGCTTTGATTCATAATACAACAACAAATACTACTATTGCTAGTAATCCCTCCATTTCTATTTGTAATAAAGGTACTACAACTAATACTATGACTAATAATACTGCTGGAACTACTCCGTGCACAATTATTACTGCCAATACTAAGTTACCTTCGTCTACTAAACTTAATACTGGTAGTACTACAACTATAAATACTTCTAATAATATTACCGTAAGTGCACCTACCGAATGAAAAGTTTGATTCCCTCCCACTCCATTCAAATATATGTCACCTCCCTGAATCACCGGTCACGGAAAATGTCGATACCGCGTTCACGAATGGTTATACGCACTGAGACGAGCGAAAATTCTGCCCAAGCCGCTACTGTGATTGCAAAGCGATACTAATGCAACTACTTTTTCAATTAATTCTAATACGACAAAAATTACTAAAGGCTTGCGTTCGTTAACCTATAAAAACAGACTATCGACCCTTAAACATATTTCCCCTTTCCTACAGGCAACTACGAGGAGATCGCAGACTAACCTTTCCCATTATATATGGCCTGGAATTTTGCTTTATTCTCAAAAGATTTTTTTCACTCTGAATAACACGCACACCTTGTGAGGTCACCCTTTAAAACAACGCACAGTTAAAGCAAGGGTCGATGGACGCAATTATTTCTTCAGTAACAGAGTGGTTGCAGCGAGGAACGCTCTACCAGCGGATGTTGTTCTCTCTGCCAGCGTGAATTCCTTTAAGCGCAAACTCGACGCTTATCAAACCGTCTAGTTAAGTTTCCTTTAATTATACTTCTCACCATACTTGAGTAGTCTTTTAAATGTATTTTGTCGACTAGCCGAGGGCTGCTTGTTTTTCCCATGTCATTATGGAAACGTCTTTTCAATTTTCCTTATGTATCGATGTTTTCTTAGCAACTTTGTAACCAATAGGGAGCTCAAAGGCGTTTGCCTATCTTTCCCTTAATAAAACTGAACTGAACTGAACAGAACATAAAACTCAGCTATGTTTAATACCAACGCAACGTTTGCTAATGTTACGGCTCCTGTTACTAATTCTACCACTTCTTGTGTTTTGTGGGTGGTTATCATTTGGTAGCATATTTACGTCGACTGTACCTTGGTCTTTTGTGACTTTGAATAGGAAGTTGAGACCATTTTGGAGTCTCCTGATCCCCGAAAACTATCCCCTGAAACTATCAATATTAGAATCCAACTTAATGAAATGTACGTTTGATCCCGCGTGGAATACCGTTTGTTTCTATTTAGCCTTCTGCACGCTAGTGAACGGAAGAAAATAAAATCCGTCCAGCACTTTTTATAAAAAAGAGTTTTATCCTTAGAACATCGTTATTTGACGTACCGACAACGTTGTGAGCTTACAAACATCCATACCCTGAGGTTTGCCAATTACAGAAGACGCTTTCTAACTAGTTAAGTTTTTGAAAAGTCAAACATCTAATCCCTTTACCACTATGAAACAACTTGACTACTCTCGGTGAAAAAGACACCGTGATGCCTTTTTATTTCTTCCTCTGGCATGCACAATTAGATACCATTGGTTTTTGGGTAAACGTTATTGCAGTTTGGAATGCCCTATCCAAGAAGATAAAACGCCTACCAGCAGTGTCCTGCATTCAAAAGAACTCCCACAATTTTTGGTTACCAACCCAGTCGAAGCTATATGCCACGTGACGGAGTGTGTGACCTCTGAGTCCGGTCCTAGGTCATATCTAGAGGGCAATGGCACTGTCTCTGTAGCCCACAAAAAGGAAATGCTTCAGTAGACAGCGAGCAACCACTGACGGATGCATCCTTGTCTGGTCCCGGGAAAAAGAAGGGCGGCTATCATCCCATAAGCAGCAGTTTTTCTCCTGTATAACCTCGATTCAGAAACAACACTAGTAAACATATACTTTCAGGAGTTCTTTTCACTGCTAGCCTGAGCCCTACTGTACATTTCTTTTGACATTGCCTGTAAATTGGCATGAAATATCATTATATATTCACTTATTTATTTATAATCATAGACTTCAAACTAACATCAACCCCAAGCCTGTACTAAAACCAAAACCTAACCCTTAACCCAAAACTAAAACCCTAACCCTTTTAGCGGCCACTTAAGTGTTTCCTTATCCGGCATCAGTTTGTCTGTCGAAAGCCGCGCCTACCATGATAAACTGCAGGCACTCCACCAATACACCGCTACCCCCAGGCTTGAATGAGCTGAGTACTGACTGCCCTCACACCTGGGGTTATCTCACTCGAGTCGACCGACCTGGTTTGTCACCTTCGACGCCTTCTGTTTATGCGCCCTGAATTAAACTGTGGACCGAAAAATCACGTGTCCAGAGCTCAACCAGTCACTCCCTAAGGCTGACCTGGACATGTCCCGAGTGCGTAAGCAACACCGTCACTCACATCGTCCGAAACGGAGGCAGTTAACTCACGACAACCGGTCCTTTTATCGAATAAATCGACTCTTGCAGCACATTGACTTCTCACATTAGACGGAATGAAATTACTCTGTGAATAAAGTTGATCTTACATCGTTGACCGTCAAATATGGGTGAACCCGAGTTTCCGAAAATGGGAATTTCGCAAACGTTCCGCCTACAACAGCGGTCTTCCGTCAATTTCCACCATGACGCTGCAAGACGAGAATTCACTCGCCAACCCTATTTCTCAGGGCTCCACCATAAGCATGGACCAACACGAGTAGTTAGTTACACGACTGACAGCTCAGTTTGGTCGGAGGATTTCCTCATTTTCCCGCACCCCCACCATCAATCTCAGATTGCCATGCAGTGGCACCACGAACAATTCGGAGCAGAAGTGCGACGATATATGCAGCCATGCTCTTTCAGATTATCTCCCATGACGTCAGGAAATGAATTACACCCGACGGTGGAGGCGAATACTGCTTGCAGCTTGTTTCTCTGGGACCGTATCGTTGGCAACATCCTTCTGGTCAACTCTGTTGCTGAGGTTAGCATAGTCCCACGAAAGCCGGCTGACCGCAAAACAGCGCAGCTCTTTGTGTCTCACAGCAGCCAACAGTTCAGGCATCCCCACCTTTGGTCAGTACTCCATCACACTCACACCGGAAAGGCTAGCCCAAACAATGGGTTTCAAGGCCTCCCTATGACTGAATGTTCCATTTTCAAGGACTTAGGTTTAAGTTACATGAATAACTTTGAGCGCTTGTCTCAAACTGCTAGAATTACGGGCAAAGCTACGCAGGCTTGCAGCTTTATTTCTTATAATTTCTACCTTCCTGAAATTTAATCAAGACTTTATTGAGTTAGATGGCAGAGAAGTAACAATCATAAAGTCGGATTCGCTGCGACGTAGCAGCAGTAGTAGTATTAATGACAGAACTATTGGTTGTTACGGTACTTGCAGTAGCCGTATTAGTGAAGGTAGCAGAAGAAGTAATAGAAGTAGTATTAGTAGTAGTTGTGGTAGTAATAGCAGTAGTATTAGCAATAAGAGTAGGAGTAATAGTAGAAGTACTAGAAGTAGAAGTGTTAGTGCTACTCATAGTATTAGTAGTAGTAATAGCCTTAGTATTTACCTTTGTAGTTTTTTTCACTCTATTTGTCTTCCTGGTGTTGGTAGTATTAGTTGAATTAGCGCCAGGGGTTATAGTAGCACTATTAGTGTAAGTAGACCCCTCACTAGTATTGATGCACGCAGTAGTCACCGAAATAATAGTCATATTAGTTGCTTCATACTTAGTGTTATTGTCACTTGCACTTGTAGTAGTAGAAGTCGTAGTAGTAGTGGTAGTAGCAGTGATAATGGCAGTTGCGGGTACAGTAGTAGTGCTAGAAGTGGAAGTAGCATTATTATTATTATTAGCGGCTGTAGTAGTCGCAGTAGATGCCGTAGCATTAGTACATCTGCTAGGTGGACAAAAAGAAGCAGTATTAGTTGTCATAGTATGAGTAGTCCTGGTGGTACTAGCAGCAGTTGCATGAGTGCTAACGGTGATAGTAGCGGTACCAGTAGGCGCAGACGTAGTTCTAATATTGGTGATGGTAGTAATAATAGAAATAATACTCATGCTAATAGCTTTAAAATTAGCGTCATTATCACTTTCAGTTATGTTGGTTGTGCTGGCAGTAATATTAGAAGTAGAAGCAGTGGTCGTACTAGCCGTAGTTGCAGTCGTAGTAGTAGCATTATTATTAACAATAATACAAGTTAATATCGTAGTTGAACTGACTGTTGTTGTCGTACCATTGGTATTAGTATGTGTACTTGCAGTGTTCGTGGTAGTTGTATTAGTTTTGGCATTGTGCTGGATGGGGGTAGTTTGAATAGTTTTACTAGCAGCATTAGTGGTGGTCACAGTGTTAGTGGTGGTGGTGGTTGCATTAGTATTCGTAGTAATAGGAGTAACCGTAGTAGTATTAGTTGTTTTCGGGGAAATAACGGTAGTATTAGTAGTTAAAGTAGCAGTATTAGTGATGCTAGTTGTATTAGTAGTCGTATTAGCACAAGTAGTTGTAGTTGGGGCCGTAGTAGTAGCATTATTAGTAGTTAAAGTCGTTGCGTTAGAAGTATTTGTAAGATCAGTAGTGCTGGTAGTAGGAGTAGTAGTAGTAGTATAAGTAATTTTAGTAGTTGTTGCAGTAGTCGTATATGCATTTGTCGGAGGTCGCAGAAGTTACAGTGACAGTTTCAGTTCTGGTAGCAGTAATAGTAATATCACTAGGGGTAATGGTAATTTTAGTACTAGCAGAGGAGTATTATTAGTAGTACTAGCAGTATTAGCTGTAACGTAGTATTTATAATATTAGTAGCATTGGGTATAGTTTCATTGGTTGCATTGCTAGTTTTATTGCTTACAGAACTATAAGTTATTGTGGTTATATTAGCAATAATTGTAGCAGTAATGTAGTATTTCTAGTATTAGTTGTGTTAGCATTAATAATAGAAGAAATGGTAATATTACTAGTAATAGTAGTTGTTGTTATACATGTTGTTGTAGTCGTCGTAGTAGTCGTAGTTTTAGAAGAAGTAGAAGTAGTCGTAGTAGTAGTAGTAGTAGAAGTAGTAGCAGTTTTAGTAGTAGTAACATGAGTAACAGTGGTAGTAGTCGTAGAATTAGTATTGGTAGCAGTAGTCGTAGTATTAGTAGAAGGAGTAGTAGTATAAATAGTTGTAGTACCAGTAGTATTCGTAGAAGTCGTTGTAGTAGAAATCTTTTCAGTATAAGTCACAGTAATAGTAGTGCTTATTGCACTATTATTATTAGTATTCGTATTAGTAGTCTTAGTAGGGGTGTTAGTGGAAGTCGTAGCAATTTTATTAGCATTAGTAGTCGAGGTAGTAATAGTAGTAGTATTAGACGTAGTAGTAGTTGCTCTAGACGTAGTAGTCAAAGATGTAGTATCAGGAGTCGTATCAATAGAAATATTGGTAGTAGTATTAGTAGTTATAGTAGTAGCCGAAGAAGTATAATTGATCGTAGCAGTAGTATTAATAGTAGTATTAGTTGTTGTAGTAGGTGGAGTAGTAGATGTATTCGTAGTAATAGTAGTAGTAGTTGACGTAGTATTCATAGAAAGAGAAGTCGTCATATTAGTAGAAGTGGTCATAGTAGTAATAGTCGTAGTAGGTGTAGTATTAGTAATCGTAGTATCTCTATTAGTATTTTTTTAGTAATTGAAGTAGTAGAAGTAGTCGTAGGAGAATTATTAGTCGTATAAGTAGTAGTGGAAGAAGTCTTAGGTTTAGCAGTACTATTGGTCGTAATAGTAGTCACAGTAGTAGTATTCGTTTTAATAATGGTAGTATTTGTAGTAGTAGTAGTAGTAGTAGTAGTAGTAGTAGGAGTAGTAGTAGTAGTAGGAGGAGGAGTGGTGGTAGTAGTAGTATTATAAGTAGCAGTAGTAGTAGTAGGTGTAGTAGTCGTAGTAGTAGTAGAAGTAGTAGTAGCGGTAGGAGTAGTAGTAGTAGTAGCAGTAGTCGTAGTAGTAGCAGCAGTAATTTTATTGGTCGTAGCAGTAGAAGTAGTAGTCTTAGTAGCAGCAGACGTAGTAACAATCGTAGAAGTATTAACAGTAGTAGTATTGGTGGTAGTAATAGTAGTAGTCGAAGTACTTGTAGTAGTCGTAGTAGTAGAAGTAGTAGTAGTCAGTAGTAGTGGAAGTAATAGTCGTAGTACTAGTATTAGCATTTGCAGAAGTTGTGGTAATAATCGTAGTAGTAGTCTACGGAGTAATTGTAGTGCTCACAGTAGTATTAGTCGCAGTAGTAGTGGTAGTAGTCGTAGTGGCAGTCGAATAAGTAGTATTATTAGTCGTAGTAGTAGGAGTAGTCATCGCCGTAGTAGTAGTTTTCTTAGTAGTAGTAGGAGTAGTATTAGTAGTAGTAATAGTCGCAGTAGTAGTAGTAGTCGTAGTCATCTTAGTAGTAGTGTTATTGGTAGTAGTAGTTAATTAGCACTCTTTGTAGAGTTCTGCTACGTTGCTACAATGACAATACCTGCAGTAGCAGCGTCCGCGGGATCCCATATGAAACTGAGTGTTATGGTACAGTTTCACGTTTCACGTTAACCGGCCGGTCGATGAACCTACAAAAGGTTGCAGTAGGATTTGCATGAGGATACACAGTCAAGCCAGTTACCCTTTTTAATTCGAACGGTTGCCCGATGAGGATTCGCATTCATTTAATAAATTACTTTGTCTTAGACCTTTTCGGTTTTCGCAATAGTATAGTAGGTTTTACCGAACGGCAGTACTCACACTCTTTTCCTGTAATGTGTCCAGATGAGTGGTCGTTTCAGTAGTGGCTGGGTGGCTCCTGCTGTGCCCCCTAAACGGGCCACGTGGTAGATGCGTTGGACCAACACGGGGGCCACATAAGGGCACGGCATGCGTTATTCGGGTTGCGCTCCCATAACAAATGCCGAACATGCAGGTGTGGTGGCACGCCTAGGGGCGGCTTGGACTTAAGGGACCCAGCCGCGCCAGCCACTACGTCCTCCCCGCCTCCGGTCTTCTTGACTCTGTCTTGGCACCGGGCTCAGGTGGGGAGGAGGAGATGCGGTAGATGCAGCGCAAGTCTACTATCACTTTAAACTAAATCACGCGCAAGTCACCGTCCCTGCTCAACTTTCCCATGAGCATACGGTGGACATCGTCGGACTACGACGGTCGAACTGTCGGGTGGCTCCTGCTACCTTACTAGCAGAACCTCCCACAACAAATAACTAAGCCTTATGTTCTTCAGTGTAAGCGTATGTGTTCGCAGTCATCTTACTGTCGGTTAGTAAATAGATTGTCATAATAAACGTCCTACTATCCGCAGGCATAACAGTAATGTTTGTAGTTCTAATATTCACACTAATCTGTCTTCGTTTCGGCATTTCTTGTTCTAGTACTTACATAGTAACGGTTGTAGGGCCAGTGACTGCAGTCCTATTAGGATGGCGATAATCGTATTCACAGTTGTAATTCTAGTGGTGCCACCGGAGGTCACTTTAGCGGCCGTATCCGCAGTCCTTTCAAATGCCATTATGGTGTTCGTACTGGTGGTAGCAGGAGTCGTTGAGGGAGTAAATGATTTTACTCACTGCAGTTTTGCTGCCGCCAATATCCATCCATTGATCACTTTTACTACTTCAATTGGCGGTGTTACCGCTTTGAGCAGCACTAACCGGTATTATTGTTATGCGTGGAAGTAGCATCAGTTGTGTTGGCTTCGATCAGTTGTACTGGCAGTTGTAGTACTACCGGCAGTAACAGTAGTATTTTTCAAAAACAGGAGTCATAGATGTGGTATTCCTGTTCTTAGTACGAGTATTAGCTGGAGTCGTAGTCCCCATAGTAGAAACAAAACAATGACCTCCGATAGGATAAATTCCGCAAGTGGTCCCATTTCCCCTGTTGGTAATACCTCTCCAATGCCAGTCTGAGCATTCATACTACTGGAGTGGTAGTACTAGTAGTTCTCATAGTAGCCACAGTAGCAGTATGAGTAGTCTTTATAGTACTGGCATAACTATTATTTTTGGAAGCAACAGTATTACTTTTAATATTAATCGTACTACAGCAGTAGTATAACTACTGCTGCTAATACTACTACTTCTACCACTAATTCTACTACTAGTAGTAGTAGCAGGAGTATTAATACAAGTTGTGGTGCCAGCGATGAACGCCAAGCCTGAAAATGTGGTAGCGATTATATTGTCCGCAGTAATGATAGTATTATCATTTCACACAGAACACCATCTTCGTAATAGTAATACCAACAGTACGCTTAACATTATGGTATTATTAGTTGCACCTGTAATTCTTATGGCGACCAATCCTATCAGTAGTAATGATATCCATCTTATAAGTGACAACAGCTACCACAGAAGCCACATTTCCAACCCCTAAACAGTTTTCCTTGTCGATTCTAACAGAATATGAGATATTGTCAATATTAGCAGCAGGCGTTGTCCATCTGGCATTTATAGCAGTGTTCTTCGCGTTGGCCATAGTAATCATACCGGCTTCGATATACCGGTACCATTAGGAAGCCTTTGCAATGATAGAATCACTAATTGCGGGCAGAAGTTGCCGTAACCGTACAAATAGTCGTAGTTATGGTTTTAGCCTCAGCCCTATCCGTGCCCATATGCCTCGGGTAGGCCTTTCACCTTTGCACTCCGATTTCACTGCTTTTGCTCCGCAGGTAGCGTGACAGTTTGATGAAGTGCAGACATCGGTTGTATTCTGCACGCCTAAATGCCGGTTTTCGCGGAATTTCGTGGACGCCCGGCAGAACTGCCTTCCTACCTCCATTCCTTACACATTATTTTAAATGACCCATCCTTCTCTTGATTGATTTTCTTCCTCTCAAAACATTAAACCTGGTTATCATCCCTTCGCGTTTACTTACCTCACGACAAAGGTAATTTATCGGGAAAATTATCATGTTATCATGGCGAGCCCGCCTGCAACGCTCACGGAAATGACCTTTATGCCTGGATCATATAACTTGGTGTCATAAACGGCTAACAACATCACCCGATTGAAGGATTTAAATGAAACAGAGATCGGCAAGACCTTAATTTTCTCTGAGAGTTACGAACAGTTGCCATATACACAGATAGCATACTCTACGCACATCATTTCTATATATGGAACTGGGATCCCTGTGGAAACCATTAGATCGAAAGGCTACGGTAGACCTAGCATGTATGAGTAGGTAAGGCAGTTTAAAGGAAAAAAGCAATGACGTTCAGGTTACCACTTCCTGCAGTTTAAGGGGTCACAAAACCATTCCAATACTATTGCTAATTATGGTTATTGTGTGGACTAATGTACTTACCAAACCGCCCATCAAGATAATGCTCCTTTATACACTTGTTTTCCTCACTCCATTCCTTTTACCCTAACAGGTTACGGATTCAGTCAGACGATGTTGTGCTAGTATTTCGTTTTCACCTTCTCCAACGTACGCCTATCATACGTCCCTGGGGGTTCATGAAGTTCCATTTTATCTTCGTCATCAGCTCTCATTATGTGTAGATTTCACAACTTGGCAAGGCCACACACAAGTCCGCGGATGCGGCAGTCTGTCTTTCTCAGAAATCATATGCCCAAGAAACCTCCCCCCCCCTACATCACGGGAGACAGCTTTTCATGTCCTCAAATTTCCACAGTAGCTGCTGCCTTTGCCTATCTTATGCTTCCTTTTCTCAAAATATGAAACCTGCCTAGCCTGCCTGATCAGCTATTTATTGTTCCCGGCGGTCAGGGCATGAACTTTTTTCCAGGCATTATAATTCTGAGTCCTGGACTTTCTAACTCTTACGCAGTATCAACTGCAACGCCACTACTCGGTCACTTGGGTCATAGGCATTCAATACCCTAACCAACACTGCCATACTTCCGCAGACTTTCGTTTACCAAAAAAATCAACAAACCGGTGCTCAAACATCAGATTGGATTTGCTTAGCTTCCTTGCGTATTATGTTTCTGACTAGGAATGGTGAACGACAATCCTCAATCTAATTTTCCCTTCACTAACTTCGTGACTGGTATGCAAATTATGGTGTTTTAGGATGCCATTTGCGACCAAAACCATACATTGCGCCGTAAATGAAGGAGGCGGTAGGATAGTGTACGGGATTTACTGATTATGAAAGGAAGGTTGTGCATCTGTAACATAATAACAAAAATTTCTTCACAATCAGTACTTTCCATAGGTTATCAGCGTACACCAAATGGGTGCGGGCGGGCAGATTCACCGCAAACAGGTACTTTGAGTAATCACAGGTAAATTTCGCTGGGATCACTGGCACTGACCTGCATGTCATTATCGTTCGTTGGAAACTGCAATGTCCGTTTCGGTTGGTTGTCTATGCAATAAGTAGTACGCAGGACACTGATAACGGTTTCAATGTCATAAGTGACGAAATATTCAAATATGTGCAACTTACATTTCACCTACAGAATAGCTGCTGCAGTCAAGGGGTTTACCGCACTTGGTTTGCAAGATGGCTGTTCACTAGGTAGGGGACTGTCCCAGGAATGTCTAGCAGGCATGTCGAATCCCGATGCTGTGCAGCCTGTACCACACTGCACTTCCCCCAGGTGCGCCCCACAATCTGACACTCCAGTGCGCCACGTCTACAAAGATAGCCCTTTAAAGTAGTTCAGTATGCCTCAATGACATTTGTGTACTGCCTGTGGTCGGGTCAACAAAGTTTTTGAAATGGTTAACAGTGTAACGCCCGTAATCCGATTCCGAGCACATCCCTTCTCTTACAACTACACTACTCGGAGCGACCCACTTTCTTATCATACTGGCTAGGGAAGCAGCACTTCGATAGGTCAGCAGCTCAAATATGGCGTTTCGGCGTTCAGTTTCAGTTCAGTTCAGTTTTATTAAGGGAAATATAGGCGAAGCCTTTGAGCTCCCTATTGATGTCAGTGACACTGTAAATTAAAAAAGGCTGACATATAATGGACGTTGGACAAAGGGTTATCTCCCCGACACACTGCAGGGCATCGGACAAACACTTATAAAATAATGTTACTCAAAATAGGGAGTAGTATGTTATATGACGCGAGAATTGTGGATGGGAATATGTTTCAGGAAATGTGGTAGGTTCGGATGTCTTGGTGTTACTTATTGCTGTACTGGTCAAACTTCCGCTTAAAAGTGTCAACGGATGGGGACATGATTATGTCGGCCGGCAGAGCATTCCAGGCCTTAATCACTCTGTTGGAGAAAAAGAACCTTCTTGTGTCGAGTCTTGCACCTGTCACACGTAGTTTAATGGGATGTCCTCGCAAAGTAGTGGTAGTGGCCAGCTCAAAGAAGTCGCCAGATGCAAGGCAACAATCCTAAAGCCGCAGTATTCGAAAAGGCGTATTAAGTCACCGCGTAGCTGTCTATAGTCCAGAGGAAACAGATCAAGATTAGACAATCGAGTCTCGTAGGGCAGGCAGCTTTGACCTTGAACAAGCTTGGTTGCACGTCTTTGGACCTTCTCAAGGGTGTTGTGGTCTTTGACAGACCACGGTCTCCAGGCTTGTATGGCAAATTCCAATTGTGGTCGCACGAACATCCCGAAGACCTTATTAAAGCACTCTTTGTCGAACTTTGCAAACGCTCGCTTAATTAGATACAAGCTTGACATGGTGGATTTTGCTACTTTTGAGCAATGGAACGATGGCTTCAGTGTGGTCATGATCCATAATCCTAGATCTTTCTGAGCCTCTACCTCTGGTAGCGGTGGGTTGTCCAGATAGTAACTTCTCTGGTGCCCGGAGCTGGTTCTGCCGAATCGCAGAATATTGCACTTGGTAGCATTGAATGGGAGGAGCCAGTTGTGCGACCATTCCTCGAGTCGATGCAAGTTCGCCTGTAGATTTTCTTCATCAGCTGCGTTGTGGATGACCTTCCAAAGATTTATATCGTCAGCAAACATGGCGGTGTCACAGTCCAAGCCACTTACGCAGTCATCAATGTATATAAGGAAGAGGATAGAGTCATGCGGACGTAGCCCTGAGGAACCCCAATCTCAACCGCCACCTCCGCCGATTGTTGATCGCCAAGACGGACAATCTGAGATCGCCCAATCAAGAAGTTTTCGATTCACTTCAAAAGCTTGCCCCTTACCCCAATACGGTTGAGTTTGTATAGGAGACGTTGGTGAGGCACGCTATCAAAGGCCTTCTTGAAGTCCATGTACACTGCGTGCACTACATTTCCTTCATCGACCGCTCGGGTCCATCGTTCCAGACAGTAGAGCAAATTAGTTAAACAGGACCTTCCTCTGCGGAATCCGTGCTGCGCTTCAGAGAGAAGATGATGCCGCTCCAGAAACTGCATCAGTTCACGTTTGATGATTCGCTCCATAATCTTGCAACATATGGAGGTGAGACTTACCGGCCTGTAGTTATTTGCGGAAGCCCGGCTGCCACTTTTATGTATTGGGGAAATCCACGCGGTCTTCCAATCGAGTGGCAATCTGCCTGCAGCGAAGGAGGCTTGGAAGAGTAGACACAAGGGTTCTGCCAACTCTACGGCCAACTCCTTCAACAACTTTGCCGGTATTACATCAGGACCTGGCGATTTGGTTTCGTCCAGCTTCAGTAGTTTCTGCAGAACAATAGGTTCTGTTATGACCACTGAGTCAATTGTCTGGACCTCTTCCGCACTATAGTTATCAGCGGTTAGATTGGCTTCTCTCGTAAAAACCAACTGAAAGAACTCAGATAGATGCTCAGCCTTTTCCTCGTCCTTGCAAAGTTCGACGCCTTCATCCGTTTTTAACAAAGGGATGGGGTCTTTATTTCAAGTGCACTGCCTAATGTAGTTGTAGAAGAGCTTCGGGTTTTCTGCTGCACGGTTTATCAAGTTACTCTCAAAACTTTGGCGGGCTTTATAAACCAGGCCCTTTAACCTGTTCCTCTGCGTCTTGTACTTCGTCAGCAATTCGGCGGTCTTTTCCCTGAGATAAGTTTGCCATAGCTTTCGCTTGCGGTTTACTTCACTCTTCAGTGTGTTCGTTAGCCACTGGGGCGTGTTGGTGATCTTTTTTTTCGAATTAGGACAGTAAGTGGTGATAAGTCCTTGTAATAGGCCTTTAATTGCAACCAATCCTCGAGAATACATCCGATGAATGTTTCATTCCAATCTAAATGGCGCACATTAATTATCATTTGGGTAAAGTCTCCACGCCATAGGTTGCGTTTGACTGTGATGCTTCGATCGGGGACAGAGAAGAGTGAATATTCCCATTGTAGGACTACGTGATCACTTTTGCCCAGCGGGGATAGACAGTTCATAACATCTACGCTGTCAGGCGCCTTTGTCAATACAAGGTCCAAACAATTAGCTTGTTGCCCATCGCGTATTCTGGTCGGAGACAGGACGTGTTGATTTAGGAAGCGTTTGTGTATAGCTTCTAGGAGGTGGCGATCGAAGTTTAATTCCGAGCCTGGTGCCGAGCTCAGATTCCAATCGATATTCGGAGCGTTAAAGTCACCCATAATCATTACTTCGGATCGACTAGCAAACGATTCTAAATCATCTATCAGTCTACTGTCTGACTGCGGATCGTTTCTTGGTGGTCGGTAGACCGTTAGGATCTCAAGTGCTTGAGACCCCGGCGTTCTGATGGTGAGCCAGATGGCTTCAGTTTCGCACGCGAGCTTTTCCTTTTTTTCTGACGCGAGCAGGCCATATCTGACATAAGTCAGCACACCCCCACCATGACGTCCTGTTCTATCATTTCTGAATAACTGAAAACCGGGAATGGCAACTTCACGATCGTCCACCTTCGCGGTCAGCCACGTTTCAGTTATGGGAGACGATATCTGGTGAAGTTTGGCACACGTATATCTTAAGCTCGTCTAATTTAGGGAGTAGGCTTTGGACATTGGTATATAAACATTTTAGTTTATTTGTGTGTTTTAAGCCGGCTATGTCGCTGCCTTCTTCAATTGAGGCCGCTGGACTGACATTCACACAGGATGAGTCCATATTCAAGAGACTTTGCATATTTCCGCAGTAGAACTGGATTTTGTGTAGATTGTTGCATTGGATTAGTTGCTCGACCGTGAGACTCTTGTCAGAATGATGGGCGTCCTCCACAGAAGGGGTTTTTGTATTCGAAAAATCACTCCGTTCCTTATTACAAGTCCTTTCTCTCCCTGTTCTTTCAAGTTCTCCAATTCTGCTTTTAGCGCCCTCCATTTCATTCTCTCTTGTACGGAGTAGTCCTGTTGAAAAAAATACTTCTGTGACTGGGGACTCCCCAGCTGTTCGCTAGATTAGAAGGTCTCTCTGAAGTTTGTTTTCCAAAATTACCTTTAAAGGCCTTGATTTATTTCTTAGAAAGTTTGTGTTATCTTTACTATTTAGTCGGAAAAGTTTAAAAACCCTAATTTTTCATCCTCTCTTATTATTTCACTCAAACACTCTTGAAAGGCCATGATATCATCATTTATTATACACCTGGGGATTTCGTTGGTTGATTTACGAATCCCATGGACGATTATGCATTGTGACCTGTCCACAGCACCTCTATCCAGGGGTTCTGTTGAATAATTTGCCTGGCTGATGTTGGGGCTTCCCCAATACTGGCTTCAACGTCTTTGGCTTGGGAAGGTATTACCACTGTGGGTCCACTTTGTGTCCTCCATTCGGTGGACAACAGCTCCTCTATATTTGCCTCTGATGAAGCCCGCGTGGCCTGGAGACTATTTTCGTTAATCATTATCTGTCGTGTTTCGTTTAGCTCGTTCATTGTTATATTTTGATCAATTTCATTTCGTACATAACTATAATCCAATCCTGCCATTTTAGGCGACCAACGTACTTTCGCCGATTAATGAAGGTCTCGCCGACATGTTCTTCCTTTCCCTCGCCACCCAGTTAGGAAAGGTCTCTTCTAAGGGTATTGGAAAATATATTCCTGCCCACGGCAAACGACGCGACAACCGTTGTATGGAATATGCTGATTTTGTCCGCGCACTCCGTTACCGGCATGCCCTGTACGAATGACAGGCAAAATATCCAGTATTGTCGAAACGGGCAGTCGGCTATTAGTAAATATGGACGGTACCCTAACGGATTTCATCTTTTAGCAGTTTTGGCACTGAAAGGCAACCTATCAGCCGGCTTGTTTAATGCCGTAATTGGATTCTATTTCCACGGGTGCAGACCACATGACTGGCAATGAGCTCATTAGCCTGACAGTACTCGATTGCCTTAGCCGACCTTATGGTGTGTGTGCGGACCAGCGATACTTCTGCTCTTCGCAGTTCCCATCACTCGTTCTAAAATATGCAGAAAACCAAAATGCTACAATACCTTCATGCTGACCTTAATATGAATGCCGGCGTTGCTTAGGGTCACAAGGGCTAGCAGAAATTAGACAGTTCAGTTTACAGTACGGACCCAATGACGACTATTTACAACTGACATTTGTTATGGCTACGTCTCATGACATGGCTGATGGTAGTTTTGTATTATAAAATTACAGACACCCCGTAAAAAGCTATTCCTATCAGGTATAAGGTACCATACCTTTCCTGTTTAAGCTTAATTGCCTAGTTAGAATTACTACATTACCTGCGACATCTCCTGTCCCTGTTTACCGCCTCCTATAATTGGCCTGCATTATATGTCTGACACAAGTATATGCCTAAAAGTTCACGGTCCCATAAATTGCAAATTTTGTGGCGGCCACGTACAGTCCATTAGTCTGGTTTAGTTAAAGGGAAATTATGCACACCGCAGAGGCGGAATTTCAATACGCCTACATGCAGGGGCCAATCAGTTCCATTCGCTCCGCGGTAAAGATTTAAAGATAGTGTGCATTTTTCATGAGAACCCAGTAAACCTCCACATATGTCGAAAATAACCGTATCTTCGTCAATACGTCATCCTCTTGAACGAAAAACTTGCTCTCCTGCTCGGCGATAAATGCGGCTGTACTTTTTAACTATGACAGAACATCGAGTTTTACTACCCATAAAAATATTTTTTTCCTCAACGCTGTCCGCAGGCCTCAAAGCCAATAGATTAAGCCTCTACAACTTCCTTACTCCAACAGCAACCTACGTACACCAGTTCGTAAACAGGGTCATAGTCGCCTCCTGCTCCCTGGCAGGAGCAGGAGATTGAGATTGTGCGATAAACGAACATTGAGTGGTTTAATTGATAGAAAACCATTAAAAAGGCTGAGAAAAACGCCCAGTGTGTTGATAAGCAAAGCATATAGCATTTATTATAAATCCTCGAATACATTTATCCTCTCCTGGCGAAGAAACGCACCAGCATGAACCTGCTACTGCCTCCTTCGACAGACAAGGTAACTGAAACTGACAAACTTACTGCATTGCAGAGTAAGCAGGGATTAAAATTACTAAGAGCTTATGTGTACAAAAAAGCTAAAGCTAAGTGGGGAAATGTGTGTTTAAACTACGAAACGATAAAATGACGGTAAAAACAACAGAGGATACATAGGAGGCAGACTCACGAAAACGTAGCCATTATAGGTAGCAATTTTTGTTGAGGGTTTTAATGAAGTCTACACTATATCCAAAAGGCTATACACTAAGGACAATAAGCAGAGCCAGCAGCTCCGTTGAGGTCACGTGCGGTGGAGTGCGATCGAGGAATGAAGATCCATCGTTGCAGTTGCCTTCAAATGATTGAGGCAGATTGCATGATTAAGAAAGCGCTAACAACATGCAGCAGTGATGATAATAGACGCCCGGTTGCGGGTCAAAGTTCACCGTGTATCTTTTTAGCTCATTCAAACAGACGTAAAGAAATGTTCAGATGAACAAGAAAAATAAAAAAATGTAAATTTTACAAAGATTAGGCGTCCACCCAAATCTAAAGTTACCGCGGTATCAACGCGTTGTTCCAGGCTAAAAAAGGTCTTCACTTATTGCACTTTTCCTTCAACTTTGCAATTCCAATAAAGGATCCTCCGTTATTGCTTACCTTGCGTGCGATAACAACTTTCCAACAGCTGTGACAACATATTCCGCGCCCCAGGACAGTCGGTTTGTACTCCGTCGCCGATTGCTTAGCTAGTGTAAAGGACCCGAACTACCCTGTTGTTTAACCAAGGCTCCTTCCGTTTTTGTCGACGGGCTATAACTCCGCACGTGCAAGCCGACCGGACACACCACCGCCTCTATGATAAGTCGCTTTATATCTGTCGTTCCCTTTCGTCATTTAAACTATAAACCCTTCCCCGTTTATCGTTTATGCTAACATTCATTGTATTGAGATTATTATAGCTTCACACATATTGTAATTATCGCCTAAACCTATTTCACATACACATTGACTGTTATATCGATTGCCTTGTTCATCTATTAGTCGTAACATTATGTCGGAATGTCTGAGTCTTCAAAAGATGCAACGTCAAAGGATATCCTCGTTAAGAAGGATTCTGTAGAAAGTTATAACCACGTGTTCCACGCGCATCCGTAGAATCTTCTAGAAAACGCGCCCCTTAAACATAATTTATGTTTCTTATAAAGTTTGATAACATAATAATATAGTTTAAATGTTAATGTAAGGAAAATATACCTAGCTTAAGTTTGTTTTAATTCATTTCCCTAATACAACTCAACCAATCATCACCGGTGGGAGCCGACCTTGTCAATGGATATGTTATAAATACGGCTGAGGAATGAAATCCTGGACCCGCGTTTTCCGGCCGCATCTTCGACCAGGAACCATCTCCGCAGCCCGTCCGTCGTTCCTCCCGGATCCCAACTGAACAGCCATCCAACGAAATTAGATTATTTGTACCTAGGTTCCCCTTCCCATTAGTTTCTTACTGTACTTAGGTTACTAGCATATTGTACACATCCACGTCTTCCTTTCCTTCTGGGTCGCTGCATGTACGTCTCGAGCACGTTACAACGTTATAATTTCTTCGCACTTTATCCGTCGAAATACGTGTTTTTTTAGTTTTGCCCTTATAACCCCTACTGCCGCAGTTCCTGCAAGACACGGAACAAGAATATTGGGAACATGGAGTTGTTGCTTCTTTTCCAACCGGCCTTTCGTCAAATTTTTGTCCTTCACATACTTGAATATTGCTTCTAAATTCTTTGGTTTACTGGACGGAACAAGCCATTGCGAAACCGAAAAGAATTGAAGACGTCTGACACATCTAATTACTTCTTACGCGAACAGATGCCATCAGAAAACTTTAAATTTATATGCGTTCGGATATTAGAACCTGGCTTCCGCTTCTTTTCCTGCATTAAAGTAATTCAATTCTTTCCTTGCTTGCAGCTCATACCCTCTTTTGGTTGTCCGTAGGGCCTACATACTGCTTCTCTGATTGCACCTCCTCGAGCCTCCTAAATTTCTAAACGCTCATTCTTTGTTACTTCCAGGATAGCGTACCTTGGAATACTCTCCCAATTAATTTAAGGTTGTCAAATCGTATGCATGCCTTCAGACAAAGACTGCATATTTTTCTCAATATTAACTTGATAAACCTTTGACTGTCCACATCGAGAA
Source organism: Schistocephalus solidus (assembly GCA_017591395.1). Lineage (NCBI taxonomy): Eukaryota > Metazoa > Platyhelminthes > Cestoda > Diphyllobothriidea > Diphyllobothriidae > Schistocephalus > Schistocephalus solidus. The sequence continues at coordinate 63,396 of WEDG01005803.1, read as the reverse complement.
AGAACCATCGAGAATATACGAGACCGCCGCTAAATTCCCTCGTGCGCTCGAATTTCTGTCTGTCTGAATGTCTACCTGTCTGCCTCTCTCTCTCTCTCTCTCTCTCTCTCTCTCTCTCTCTCTCTCTCTCTCTCCTCGCTGCTTGCCATTTCGCTTGTTTGAGCAATGAATTCTGGGCACTTAAGCATAAAAAATACATATTTTATGGTTAATTGGCGCGCACTGAGCAGGTTTTAGAAAGTAATTATTCCCGATAATTCTCTTTAGAATTTAGAATTTATATTTGGTGAGCACTGGCAAGGCACTGTATAAACAAACATTAGTAACGAAATACATTTATGGCATGGTGTGCAGATAAAATGTACAAATACTTAATTATGTAGACAGAACTTGTCCTGCTAGGTCAACAGTTAGCGATGCTTTGAAATTAATATTGAACTAGAAAGATAGGCAGTGAAAAAATCCTACGTTAAAAATGGAGGCAGAGTTCAATAGGCCTTCATTTTCGAATAGAAGGTAGGAGAAAAAAACTACTAAGGAAAATAAGGTCAGGTGGTAGAGTAAGTTAATACTGCAGAAGCATTTCAGAAGCAGAGAACGAAAACGTTGATGTAATAATAGCGTAATTTCATAGTAGTAACTTAGGTAATTATCATAGAGAAAAGAAAGTTTGGTCAAACGTATAAATTCCAAATCCTCCGTCAGTACTTTGAAATTGGGCTCAGCAAAGCAGTAGATTACCCTCAATACTGATTTAGTTCCTCCTTATTTCGTTAGGCAACCAGGTGTATGTCAATATAGTCAAGTGTGCTTTCTGATCAAAGGTATTTTAATTGAGTTCAATAGCTTGTTGAAGAGGCTCTGACAATTTGAGTAGTAGATTTCTAGAAAGCGATCACTTATTCTCGTTTTATTCTTGAGATGTGGCTTCATTTTGTTGATGAATATGACTAACTTTGACCAAATAAATTCTTATGTGATTTAACTTATGTTTTCCTCTCTTATTTTGGTGTCAGATTCGCCGACGTTCCTTCGCTCCTTCAGTGGCGTATTCAATTGTCTCATTTTCCTCTCTTCTTTCTTTTGATTCGTAATTCAGTTGAAAAACCTCAGCACGCGCAGTAAAGGCCTTCCATATTCTACACGTTTTGCAAATGGTTCGCTGCCCTTTAGTATTGCTTTAGTATGCACTTGAAGGGAGCCCAGATAATGCTGAAATTAGTCTCTCAGAATTGTTGACGCTGACTGTGAGACTCATTTTATATATTTCGTTTGCGGCTGAACTGAGCACATGCTTTTGTCGCATACTATATTCCAACTGACAGATCCCTAACTTCCAATTATACATTTCATCTCATTCCTGAAGAGATGCATACTGAACTGGCAACATCCCTATCTATGAAAGAGTTGCAGGTCTTGTGTTGATAGTATTTTTTTCCTTGAATATTTTTTCTCATTGCCAAAAGCCGGCGTCCATTTAATTGGAATCTGTAATTTGGAGATTTTCGTTTGATTGTCATTCACACGGCGTACCGATATCTCTTTCGTAGGACCCAAGTGATAGTTTCCATTGACCATTTGTAGACCACCTGGCAATCGCCCTCCACTGGGCATAAAGGCAGCCTCAGTTTACTCAAGTTTTGCTGACTCTACATGGCTACACAGTGTTCCTAAACCCCATGAGGTTGCCATTCTTAAAGCGGAACACCTTTCGTGTCTGAAGACTCAACAAATGGTAATATGTGACCGAACACTGGTAAAAAGGATACATTAGTGGGTAATACACAATCGGTGGTATTAGAAGTTTTATAGGAAGAGCTAAATGAAGAAAAGAAGAGCACAATCTAATCCTAACCATATCCATTTTTTTCGTTAGGGTTGAAATAAGATGCCCGGTTAGTGGGGTTGCACATTAGTTTGTTGCTTCGACACATGCAGCTTGCGATATACAGTGGCCTTACGTCACGCCGACCACAATGCACGATGTCATTCCTAGCCGATCTGACCTACATTTTAGAGGAACCTCGACGCGAGCAAGAATGAGGCCGGCTCTGCCTGATCTTTCAATACCACAATAAAGCTCATGCGTATTGAAAATAATTTTACGTCCCAATAGCCGACACCTGGAACGTTGCTTTTTTGTCCGATAATCCGGTCCTCCTACAGCCAACGAAATATGGTGTCTGACCCTACTAATCCAGCAAAGAATGCTAACCATAACGATCACAATGGGTAGACTACGGGTTAGCCTTGCATGCAATACAGTCACATATTCCATGCTGAATTATCCCTCGGGTTGCATATTACGATCTTGCCGAAGACCTTTCTTAGTTCTTCGTTCTCTGTTTCTTCTGATTTCGAACAATATTTTAATCAGCAATGTTCTTACTGTTTTCGGATGCGCATTTAATGGTTGCTCACTTGTGTCTAAGCTGTTTGCATGATCTTCAGGGGACGTAAATGTCTTAAGCGTTGTGGGCCCTGCTACTAAATCTATGAGAAGATAGACCTTTTCCCCATCAAAAAATCTACCACGCAGTCGCTCCGGTAGCGGGTGGTGGAAAAATGCATTTTTCTTCACGGCCAATAGCTTGAGTTTAGCCAGTACTTTGTATTGCGACGGTAATATATTTCCGGGTGAAATTTCTCCCGGAAAATTGAGCGTAGTTTGCGCAAGTCAAGTGCGTCCGGACTATGACCATTTGTCGGCGTTGTTGGCCGCTCATCGTGATGGGGTGTTTGAATTAACCCTCCGGTCAGCCCTCTTTGCAGTTTTGGAGCATAAACCTTCACGATGTCCTTACTTCTGATACCTACAGGAGACTGCATAAATTTACAAACCTTAGATGTAAATCTTCTTGTATATAGAAAATCGACGGAACAGCGGGAACGATAAGAGGGCTGTTTGCGCGATGAATTTCACTAGTTAATAATATACGAAGCAAATTATGACAGCCTTATTCGCATCGTCTCCTTCCGATAGAAAGAGCAGATTCAATGAACATATTTCTGGCGTGAATTTGAATGCGAATGCGCGTTAAAAATCTTGTGTTTCTGGCAGGAATAACCTTCGGGACGTAATAGAATCCGCACCACAGGAGGCCACAAAAATCACTCCGCGTTCGAGTAGATACTCCCGAAAATGGGATGCTATACGCTCCACTCGGGATTTATCTGCAAACAACGCGTTTCCTACACTGAGTTTGCGGCTAGGATTTTGAATATCTGAAGGACTTGACATTCTTAACTACTTTTCATCAAGCGTGACGAAAAAAATTACCCAGTAAGTCTTCTTTTCACGAATGGAATTCTAGTCGCTAAATTCTGCTTAATAATACTTAAATGGATCAAAACGGAACGAGGACCTATGGAACTTGTGATCAAAGGATAAGATAAGAAGGGTGTGCAGTTAAATCAGTTAGCTTCTGAAAACCTAAAGTTGGAAAAGAAGTCTTTCCAAATCGTCAAAGTACGCGTACTTACAGATAAACTAAAAGAGACGGCCGAAGATTGCTCTCTGAGATGTGTCAGTATGCATTGCGAAAATGCTGATGCCAATGAATGAGGAGAAGTTTCTTAGAAGATAGCTATCAACTTCGCCAGCAAGTGTGAACCTACTTATGTCATTGACAGCGCGTTTAGCTTGACCCACCGATGGAGCGAAGGTAGAGAGTCTCTATACAAATAAAGGTTCAATCTGCTTGCTTCTACAGCAGTTGTGTTAACTGAATATACTTGATGTTTAAATGTTTTGACACTGTCCTGTCCCCATTCTTATAATCCATTACTAACCGCGAAAATGTCCACTGGAAAGTGGCTATCTTAAATTTTAAGCAGGGGACAATTTATGATCTAGTTTCCGTTAATGCATGAATTAGAAAAGGAAAGGGCAGAAGATTCAGTTTGATCAATGTCTTAGTATTTATATAGACACTTTTCTGCATTTAAAATGGCAAAATGGAGGTAGAAAGTTAGCAAATAGAGAAAAAAGGTCTCCATTATAAAAAGCAAAAAGAGTTGCTTTGATTAAAACAGAGAAATTAACCCTATCTTTCAGGGCAATGAAAAATCTGCCCCCGTGTTCAAATTTTTACCTTGGCTTTACCGTGGAAAAAAGATAATGTTCACCAATAATGTTCAGCAAAATACTCAATAAAAGCGCTTCCTCGAGAGGTAAGTTTTTATAAATTTTTTTATCAATCCAGCGCATATAAATTACCGACTTTCGTTCTGGACGTTCATTTTAGTCGGTAATGTTTGGGTGAGTCAGCATCTATGACCGAACCGGCCATCTGCACTAGAAAACATTTTCAAGAACTCACTGTTTAGGTATATTCTTTCAAAAAATATATTATTTGAAGGTTTGATAAACATGTAACACAGCACTTAGCTTTACGAGCACTCGATTTGCAACTTTGAAGACCGTAAAGTATTCCCAGAGTATTCAACACCACTCTGAAACTCATCAGAATCCTTCGTGACTGAAAGCATAACAGAACTTTTACACAAAAAAACGGCATCGAAAATCACTGACCGGTCTTTCAGCATGTAACCTAATGAAAACTTTTATTCCTGTGACGTCCGTATCGATGAACTCAAGCGCATCTCTAACGGAAAAAAACGTGAAACTGTTTTGGAGTCGATAGTAAAACGGTAGGCTTTTGGCTAACCACCATACTTGACAAGATACTAATTCTAGAAGGATTTTTACACATAAACTCAACCAAAGGATTGTTTCCATGAGTAATTCTAAGTGGACCAGTTTAGTTACTGTTTTTTGCATGAAAAGGCTTTATATGCTTCGAAAACTCAAGTTCAGTCATTTGGCACGTTTTTAGAGTTTTCATAATTTCCACTCTCCTAATACTACTAGACAAGGAACTATTACCTTTTATATTTCGCTTGTGCATTCATTTTGCTTAAAGTTAATCATTATCAACTGAGAACGTTTGTCGATATAGTTGAGCGGGTTCCCGGGGGCCAACACACGTTTCATAACGTTACGCATATTTAATAACTTAGCAAATTAATTGTTTCTTTATTTTTGTCTCCCTACAACCCAATAAATGTAAATTCAATGAGCAGTTTTTCATAAAAGTAAACACTTAGGGACATGGAAAATTCTTAACTTGCACGTGAGGGGAAACAAGAATGGAATAGTCGTTTTGGGACTAACAGCCATCGTCAGCTAGTCCTACGCCGATCTGATGATAGACAAAGGGGCTAAAACAAGAATTGAGTCAGTCATTTATGTTGACTGCGTTGTAGCATTGATATCCCCGTGATAGGAACACTTATTCATGTGGCCGGATTGCCGCAGACTTCTGATATCGAATCCCTATAGGTGGTCGCATAATGAGGCGATATAAAAGGCTTAAAGACTGATTAGTGATGTTAAATTTCACGTTACGTTCACAGTATCTCAAACTGTGCCTAGAAAGAGGGCGTGAGCTCTAGAGAAACAATGTGAATATATATTTAAAATAATATTAGTTTCTTTCAACTAATACTTTTTCAGGAAAAAAACTGTATTAATGAAAAGGTAAAAAATAATGCTGGATGAGTAAGTCTAGTATGTAGAAGTACGCACCAAACGAACAAATAGGGAAAACAGAATGAACACAATAATGATTTAGCAAGTGGTTGCTGATTATCCTATGGTTAAATAGTCTCCACGAATTTGCATAAGATAATGTACTGCAGTCTTTCTACTGTTTGTTTATTGATTATCATTTCTCGAGAATGATACTGTGGGATCTCAATCAAGATAATTTTCCACGTTGTTTGAACCGTGAAGGACCAGTGTAAAGTTGAAATTGGTTGATTTATTCTTTGGGTGGTCACAGAAATAAAACTCACTCTAAGCTGGCATGTCTTCAGGATGGCCACAAGGAAAATGGACCGTTTTCTGTGATTAAGCAGAATGTTTCTTCTCGAAAAGCACGGTTTTCTTTTTGCTTTTATTGTCCTTGACCGATCGCCCTAAAAGGTCGTTTCTAAAAATTAATATTGCCAGAAATATTAAATTACGACAGATTTTGAGAGTTTTCCCCTTATAGTTTGGTCATGGAGACTGCATGCTCCAAGATGATGAAGTGGAGCAAATTTTGTAGGCCAACAGATATATGACACCACATTGCAAAACAAAATTAACTTCCCATGGAGTGTCTGCTGTAAAAATCATATATATCAAATAAGGAACATTATTAAGTAAGCTTGACTTACTGTGGTTGTTCTCAGACATAGGCTCCTTCCCTTCCTCGGATCCTAAAGACAAAAGAGACGAATTCCCTCCAAGCAAGCTTTGACTTGAGCAGTAATGCCGTTCCTTATGGATCAAACAGTTAAGGCGTTGATCGGTTAATTTTCGTCCATGTTGCTTACTTTTAACCTGACATTATTCTATCATCAAAATGGCAAAAATGGCTCTACAAATGTAAAGACAGTTGCCAAGCGGACACTGTGACAGCCGCCTCGTTTCCGCATTGTGAAGAGTGTAAAATGGACAAGAATTATTTCATGAAGATAAATGTCAGAGCACCTTAAAGTTACTTCGAAGATATTCATCAGCACTTAAGAGTTACCGGCGATAGAATAAATCTGTCTTATGACATCATCATATTTGTCTGCGGAAGTAAACTTACATAAGCTTATATTTCCTCTTTCTAAAAGACCAGAACATTGTCGTCATCTTGAAAACCACGCTTTTTAATTCCGGCCCCGTCCATCTCGTCCATAGGGTCGGACCATCGGTTTAAATTTCTCTCCGACTCCTTCGCCGTGTCCGTATCTTGTCTTTAGGAGGAAACTGTGCTAGTCAGGATTAACATGACCTACAGTAGAAAAACAGTTTGACTGCTAGGGAACTTCTTCCCGGTGTACATTGAAGCAGTGGCCGAAGGGAAGATTTTGAATAAAGCAAGTGTAACCAAGTCAATTTTTTTCTACTTCTTGAGATAGTACGCTAAATCACTTTCGAGTAGGGTTTTACAGCCATCGCAGGTGCTATCGCAGCGGTCTAAGTTGATGGGGAAGACCCTGGTCACCACGGCCATCTGGCCCGGTTCCGTAGACGGAGAAAAGAAGTGGGACACCAGGTGGGAGGATAGTTTATTCTGTACAGAACTATCACATAAGTGATTGGAGGAAGTCTGTTGCCGGACGAGGGCACGTCCAACCGCCGCGTCTGCGAGGTCCCAAGTGTGTGGGACCGTGCGGTCGTCACCCGACATCCAGCGAGGACAGATGTGAATCAGCCTTGAAGATTATTGACCGGTGTTGACAGCCAGGATTGTCAAGGGCCACTGGTGCGAAAGTGCATGTAGACGCGAGATGTTCAGCGTTCAACATGCGCACGGCGTTGAGTCAATACAGTGCCACATATAAACGCGACGTCGTACGCTCCTCTGAATAGCATTACTAACTCACGTACTTTGAATGTGTCCATACTTGATCGAATTCTCTTCGAGAGCTAGTAACAGGCTGAAGGAGACTAGATCCGTGAAACGGAGCAACGCGGAGGGCACGGATTCCATCATAGGGTCGGTTTAGGTCGGCGAGGTTCACCTCTGTGCGATTTGCAATGTTAGTGTTAATTTAATTTAATTAATTTAATATTCTAAAGTAGACGCAATTTGTTTAGCTGTTGGGTCTTCAGAGCAGGTGGCATTCGAAGCGTTTTCGGTATGCAGTTTAATTTTGACGAAGTCTCTTTGGACTATTTTGGGACACCGGGAGATAGAAGCATAGTAATCATAAGACCCTGCTTTTTGAGTACGATGATAAAGTTTCCTCCGTTCTTGGGCAAAATATAACACTGTTCAATAGCCCATCGTCAGGCCATCACAAAATTTTACTGTACATTTGTAAGCTAAGCACTTCATTGCTTAGGCTAATTAAAGTTGCCCCTGATCATCATCACCCGCTCGATAGAACGCGGGATGGTTGCTACAGGCGCGAGTAGGCGAAACTACAAAAAACCAATTTCATTGGGGAGGGTTAAAATTAGAATCATAAAAAGTGAAATGATTGGTGGATAATTATTACCAACGAACGACAGTAGAAAATGAAGTGGACAGACTAAGCGCATTTTTTTCTCCGTCAGCAGTGCTTGCAAGGTGTTTGGGCTCCACAAAAAAACAGAACGCCCATACTGCCATACTCTCACGCATAAAATGCGTAGCTTTAAGCCATTGGCGAACTAGTTCGTTCATTGATGTAGACATGTACGTAAGGTAGCAACCAAATCTTTCCTGTATACAGGGACAATACCGCAACCTGCAAAACCAGAGTGTCGTTAAGCTGCGCTCACACAAGGGGCCAGTACAGCATTAGGTGACCTAGATAAAGCAAACCTAAAGGTTTACAAAGTCACCCAAACGGTGGATAATCGTGGGCCGCGTGCACGAAATGTCCTGAGCTGCCAACGGGAGTCGTCCTGTGTACCCTGTAACTAATCCCAGTCATTTAACAACAGTTTAGAAGCGCATAGGCAGAGGTCTTCGAACTGGCACAGGCTGGAAGTCAAAAGTGCGATCATATGTTTAACTCGATGAGCAGGTCAGGCTTAATGCCGGAATGCAGCAAAAAATCCAAAATTGAATGAAGCGATGGAGGGTGAGCCTCGTAAAAGTTTACAAACTCATGTAAATTTGAACTTTTCGCGAAATCTATGAGATGTCATACGAGTTACTACTTTTTTCTTCTTCCAGAATTCAGGTTGAGTGATACTTCCTCGATCGCAGGCGTTGTGTTCCAGAACCTGCGAAGTAAAAGCCATATGTTTATATAGCTAGTTTTATATATTTAAGCCCTTGTACACCTTAGCATTTTATTTAAACATTTATCATGAACTCATATAGCACACACCTTTTATATTCTTATAGGTATTAGGTAAGATAGGTTCAATTTATATATGTCAACACATTGATTTATATTGCACACAAATATGCATAAAGTATATCATTGAGGAGCTTTAATTAATACATAAAGGCATTTCAACCGTCATAGTCCAACGATATCCACCGTTTGCTTCATAGAAGGGTGTTGCAGGGACGGTGACTTTCGCGTGGATTAGTTTTAAGTGATAGTAGCCTTGCGCTGCAGATACCGCACTCTCTCCTCCTCCCCCAACTGAGACTGATGTCATGAAACAGTCAAGAAGACCGGAGATGGGACAGGGCGCAGGTGAATGGCGCGGCCGGAGCCACCTCTGGGCCTACCACCACACCTCACTCGGATCCAATGGAGAGGGAGTGCCATACAAGCCACATTAAGAAAAACACATTGCAGCCTGACTCTCAGTCCACCAGTCAGCCACTCCACACAAAACACACACTGGGCTGGCCACGCGGTCCGAGTTATCCCATCAGTTGGCAACCTTCCAAGCTACGGCTTTTAGCGCACCGGGATAGTTTCAAGCGCGTCAGATTGTTTATTGTGAGGAAAATGCACTGAGCTGCTGACCTCACTCTCACCCTCACCCCCCACAATCAGACCACCGTGCAAACCGGTCAGTTGTCTGATGCGGAAGTGGGCACAGCTGCTGGTGGCCTCATCTACGCGTACTACATACACGACCTGGCCCCTCCAAACGCAAGCTCCAGGATTTCATACAACAGGCGGTTGAACGGTTCACATCTTACATGTGTGAGATAGCCAGAGGTCACGTTAAGAAGGAGCCATCACAGCCTGACTCTCAGACCACTAGTCAGTGACTCCACACAACACACTGCTAGGTCGCAGCACAATAACAGACAATAATGTATAGCTGAAGTAAACTGGAGATACAGCGTGCTTAAGTTTCCACTGATGAAGTTCTGATGCAGTGGCCCTGCTGCACTATGGTAGACTTATAAACCTGACCGAAGTCGTAAGAGTACCTTTGACAGTCTACCTTTAAATAAGTTATACCATCAGGATGCACAAGTTATTGCTTACCAAGTTTGAAAAACTAACTTTTCATTACAGGAAACCGGTTGAATAGTTAAAAGGAGAAAGGGTAAAAGAACCCTGATCACTATCTTCAACGCGGTGTTGAGGACACGCAGGCGTGGGTCCAACTAATTGTAAACCCTCAGCATTCAAGTGTTTTTTTGCAGCCAGGTAGTTTGAAAAGCTCGAAACTAGTTGAAATCTACTCCAACTTTAATAAATATACAGTTTTGAACACTTGTTAATAATATATATTTTAAGAAATATAATTTAGCATTTAATATACTATCCAGTAATTCAATCATTTTACCAACTTACCCAGTTATGTAGGATATATTATGACGATTCCTTTAAGATTTATATCACTTTCCTAAAATAGGAACAGTGCAGTCACGTGCTATTTGCGTTCTGGTAATTCTTGAATTATCAGCTGATTTCAGTTGGTAACACCACGTGATCTGATGGAGTAGCTTCTAAAATGTATGCCAATGGCGCCCCCTATGTGAAATCAGCTTGGTATACCAAGTTAGGAGGCATTTTCCCCTAATAAATAGAGCCCATTGTCCGCTGAAATCCGCGAAAAGTTCACGATATGTATTTAGATATGCATGCATAGAAAATCAGCAATAGTAAAGCAGCGATCTGGTGAGAGAGTACTGCACTCTGCATATATATTGGCAATTTTTTTCGAAAGCTTTATGAAAATTTCATTCGCAAAGTGTTACCCCTAAAGCATATTCTGCTTGAGAAAAAGCAAACTGAGGCACCAATTATTACACCTTTTTTTGTGTCATCGGCAGCATAACAACGAACGGCAGAGGTCCTAGTAGCATGTGCTTTTGTAATAAACCGGATATTCCGGCCGATGCGAGTGACGCTCGATGATCATTTCTGATAGTTGGCAAATGGTTTCTGCTTCTCAAACCTCGTATATGATACTGGCTACTTAAATCGCATAAGTAGGTCATTTAAATAACCCTTGCAAACATTGCAGTAGAAGAGTTTGATATGCACGGGCGACCTCTCCTCCAGGGATCTTCTCCCATGAGATGCAAAAACGGCAAGTTTGCGAGTTTTTCCAGGGCCTCAAACACACAGGTATTCGCAAATGTTATGTTTACTGGAGCCCTAGACCCGTTCGACGCAGAGTATACAGCCGCACAAAGTTAAGGGGAAAAACAGGTGATAAGTAAGTACCATTTTACCTGCTACTGCCTCCATTTCCGACTTTGGACCTCCACTGCTCAGAACACGTGGCACAGAGAATGCATAGACCTGCAGGTCAGATGAACTGCTAAGGATATCGAACGCAGTTATATGATTTATTCTGGCTCGACAGATATGCCAACAATTTTCTATAAAACCGCCTCAGGTATCAAGTAAAGAGCTCAAGATCGCAACCGAATTGTGAAAATAAACCGGACTTTTCCCTTCGTGTTCGGACAGCCCCCTTCCACCCTTAGCGCTCTAAACTGTCACATGCAAGGGATTCAATCCCTAAAGAGTGGAGGAACAAAGTTTGTTACCATATCCTTCACACCAACTGCTATAGTGCATACGACAATCTTACGAGCGACTGACTATTCTGAGTGAGCGTAAACAAGCCATCCTTTTGCACGTCCTCCTCTGACATGCACGCTCGGATGCGACGCCCTTGGGACGGCACCGAAATCATCATCATGACATATATAGAATATCCGCGAGAACGTTCCGAGGGCTGTCACCTCAAAACCAGCGATATAAACTGTCACGTTGATCTTTGAACGCACAGTGAAGGCCTATTAGCATACTCTTTGTTCCACCTAGTCCACCATAAAACCATAATGGCTACCACACTGGTAGAGGGTTTCTCACAGTTTGCATTAAGGGACAAAAGCGTCTCGATTATACCTTGGAGCACATTCTCGAGTCCCGCCAGCAGTTGCTAGTGTGATAGGCATAATACCGATACCGACAAAGATAACGGAGACTGGAATGGCAATTTTTGACTTCATAACCGCCATCAGTTACTAGCCTGCGCACTGAAATATCATTATCCTCCTTTTCATCAGCATAATCATCAATCGCCAACGACAGTCCGGCTGTTGCGTGCGACTACATCGTGTGATGCAGGGAGTAGGCTCAAAATTGTGAATTAGTTTACAGTGAGACAGGCTTGCTCAACATGCAGCCTCACCCACCCAACCATGGTGGTAGGCCAGTGTCAGAGCAACTTAAAGTGAACTCAGGCGCAGAGGCTGACAAAGCTCAACAGCCTGTCTGCAAATGTCATATACGACCTCGTCCCCGCAGAATGTACCAGGGCCTTCAAGCAGATGGTTCGGATCTCTCATGCACGAGAGTGCCGTAAGGGCCACAGTAAGAAGCCATTTGGCCTGACTCTTCGTTACTTCATATACATGCAGCACTGATCATGAGGACCGAGTTACACTGTTAGTTGGCAGCTTTCCATGATAGGACTTGAAGCGCATGGTGATAAATACAAATCGCTTCAGCTTCATTGTAGGGAGGAATGCGCTGACTTGCAGTTGGGGTAGATTATCAAAAGTCACCATCACTCTCCCTTTCCTTTCCTTTGCGTCAGTGTTCTTTCTGAACCTGTCAATCAAATGAGGAGATTGGGTGCACTGGCTGACAGCTCGTCTATGTGTGCCACACACGACCTGCTCACTCCATTTACCAGGAATCGTCAAAGAAATGCTTCCCATTTACGTCCACTTTAGGCGGGCGAGGTGAGACGTGTTGTAGGTTGGTTGGGCTATGTGTGGTGATGGGGTTTGGTCTGCGATGTTTTTCCTTCGATTTTAACGGAGGCGCACAGGACTGCATAGACCCACACGACGACTGCCCTTAGAAAATGTGGGCGGGGTTGCTGGTTAGCCGGTCTCAGCGCAATGGATACGCCAGTGGTCAATCAGGCAAAACCAACACTGCGCTTTAAACTTTCTGTCAAATTGCTGACCACCAACATGTACCTTTAACCAAAACTGCCAACCGGTTCAGATCAAGCGAGGCATCTGCTTACTTAACACTCGTACTCCTCTACCGAGTTAGATTGCGCTTGCAAACACACGCAGTCTCCAACATGCGAACCCCATTTGCTCATTTCGTCTAACAATGACGAAAACGTCAAACACTGAAGAGTGTAGATCAATTTTAGTCATGTGGGAGTCAGGTGAACCGACGTATTCAGGTTGCGAGAGGAAAAAAATATGCTTTTTTGTTTTTCCCTCGGACCCAGGGGTCTACGACCCACGCCGACAGGACTGAAGATAGTACGGCAGTGCAGAAAGCATGCTCGACGATCAACTGAATCGACTTCAAACTCCGGCTCTGGCAGAAGCTGGGATCCGTGTATCACCACCCGATAGGTAATAAGGAGCGAAAGGGGGCTGTTTAAATGTCCCTACCATTTTCAGTGACTATTTTTTCTCCACAGACCCCCACTGCTACGATATGAAACAACTGAAGTCGTTAACCAGATGTGCTGCAGTTTTGGACAAAGCAACTACGTCAGAGAACCTAGTATATTACTGCGAACGCGAGTAGCCGAAAGTTCAGGAGTAGTGAGAAGAAATGGCGCTAACTCCCAGATCACCGCTCATTCGACGGAGCCAGTCCAGACATTCAAGTTTGATGTGGTCGAAATTATCGAAATATGTGACAACCGTGTGAGCACGAGCTGCTTGCGTCAAGGTTTTCTGGCCAGCATTCAATTTACAAGCGCAATGACCTCCCGCCTCCATATTCGGTGCTGCACGTTTGTCTAGACAAAATTATTGACCACACGAGAAGGGTTCGGGTAACCAGCAGTCACGGTGACAGCGAGCCATATGACCGAGTAATAGTCACGACACGAGTGATGAAATCACGGCCATTAACGACTAGGGTACGGACCGACAAGCAATCATCGCACTAACTACGACCCACAGCGACGAACACGATGACTTCTAATTATTGCAGGCATATGCTGGCTTGACAACTGCGTTTTAAAAATACTGCACTCCGCGTGCCTCTATTAGCAGTTTCTGCGACGGTAACGGATGATGGGTTCAAGTGAGAATCCGAAACGTCAGACTTGTAAAATTACTGTTCCGGGGCTCGCATCTTCTTCTGAACTGCTTCCTAGAACTCGCCTGTTCGCTTCCACCATCATTAATATTAAATCCGAATGGCTACTGCCTCATCTCTACAAAAGAGAATGCACATAAATCTATAAGTATACATATATATATATATATATATATATAACCAAGGGGGTAAGCGCGATATGAAACAGATGTAGAAGACAGAGGGGGCGACGCTGGAGACATGCAAGGGTCAGGTGGACGTGGTGGTGGACGGGAGGCAAAAGGAATTGAGCGGTGGCAGTTGAGGGAGAGTCTCATCGGTGGACTTTCGGGTCACCCGTCGTACGTCCTTGCACTTCTGAGCCATTTTGGCACGCACCTTTGAGGGTAAGACACCGAAGCGTCGGCTAATTCTGCCTGCGAGGAAAGAGAGCGAAAGACGGCAATGATTTAGAACGGTAAGCAGACACACGGGTGATAAGCTCCAAACATATTCGTAGTACTAGTTATTGGTGGGGAAGGTTGCATAGAGTAAGTTTGACATGGAGTTTTAACAAATACTACGACATTCGTTTTGGCACGACAGACCAGGGTGTACATTTGGTCATGCGTTTGCTCTAGTCTTATTTCGTTTTTCCGCCAATTCGGAGACGGATACAGATAAGGAACCACGTGCGTTTGCAAAAATTTGGATAGGCTCCAGAAAAAAAAGAGTAACTAAAACACTTGCATTTCTTCTTAAAGGTATGGAGATGTTGCATCTCGAACAATGGAACGTTTAAATCATTAAGGCAACTTCAACGAAGACAGGGCGACAGCAGCGCACAGTGATCAACAACCGAAAACTCGGGAGCACGTGGATCGCGTTCAACAACTTGTTCGCATCGAGTTCCGGACAAAAAATCAGAAATATCATATCAATAGGACTAAGGCACTCTAACAAAGGAACTGGGTAAATTGGATTCACGCGAAGTGTCTTCCTCATATCCTACATAAGAACAGAAACGGGGCTGAATTATAAACAAAGAGGATTTAATGAAATGGGTAGAAGCCGATCCAGACTGCTTGAAGAAAACTATTTTAGGATAAGATGATGAGACGGAGCTTTCCTCATCCCAAGGCTACGTTGATAAATTTTGCCTCCGTCTATGAAATCAAGCACTGCAAACAGTTGTGGCGAAATGTTCTATGGCTGAGTAATATTTATATTTGGAGATAATTAGACTAATAGTTGAGATACACAGGTAGATATAGATAAACTTGGGTTGAATTAGCATAATTTTAACGGATAAACCTTATCTTGTCATCAAACAGTTTTCCGACAGTATATGAAGATACAATAGTGTGTCCAGAAATGAAGCTGTGACTTTTTTCTCCTTCCACCGAAAAGGAAGCAGTTTTTAAACAATACACGACATATACAGAAAGACTTTAGAAGATGGTAACAAAAGGTGAACACATTGAGTGAAATATTTTGACAGAGAAGGTATCACATTGGGAGGAGATTCTGTTAACAAGGTTTTAAAACAACAGTCTGGAACCTTCCACGATGTAACTACATATATGGAGCATGGCCTTGCATAAATGAATGTGCTGGAAGTCAACAAAGGAGGAGAACTACATCTTCCACTGAGCCGACCCTGCTAAGAAAAAAAAACTACTTACTAAGTATGAAAACTTGAGTTGTTCCTGACCTTTTCCTGACAATTCCTCACATAACGGAGAGGCAGGATATCCAAAAATCAAACAATAAAATACGCATGAAATAGATTATGCACTACCAGTCTCTTAAAAGTCTTACGGAGATGTAAATGTGGGTTATGATTCGAAAAATATGTTATAGCAAGATGCAACTTAATGAAGAATCTGCACCCAAGGAGTGCGCGACAGCTCATCAGCTGCATCCTGTCGCTGAATAACAAAAAATAACGAATGAGAGACTTCAAAAAAGTTGAATTCGTACAAAAAAATTGATGCAAAACAGCAAGATCAGTGGTTTAGTGCCGTAAAGCCAATCAATAAAAGTAATAACTAAAAACATTATGAAAGAGATAAGTGGGAAAGGACAGAGTAAAGGGAAGTGTGTAAATCAAGGAGTTAGAGGTCATCACGGATAAGCTAAGCTGACCACGTGCTCCAACTGTTCACACAGGTCCAGTTTCAACCACCGAATATAGGCCGCTTCCAGGTAGCGCAACGTACGAGATGTTCGTGCCCGAGAAAGTACTCGGAATGATGTTTTAGGGTCAACGGAGTGAACAGTAGCAAGCAAGTGTTTAGTTATGGAAAGATGTGGAGTCTTGTTTTCCTGCTTTAGAAGCCACCTGGCTGCCAATTGCCTTTGCATTTGCCCGATGCACTTGCACCCGCATGTGCATGTAAATTCATAAACACAATTTGAAGTGGCGAGCATCCTTAGCTCGTGGAATAGGCAGGGGCTTAACAGAAGTGCAAAATATGAGTTCGGCAGCATTGTATGTTCTGTTACTACGAATACTACTATTACTACTGCTATTATTAAGATTACGATGCCTAGTGCTTCTACCAACATAAAGTAAGCTACCGATGAAAACAAGACTTACTGACAATGAAATGGACCAACTTTGCCGGCAGACGGCTGCGCATCTTGCCGCACACTGATTGGCGTCCGAATACGGTGGAGTTGGCCATCTGATGACGACTAAAGAGACAACTCATTAGAGCGCAGGTGGCCCGTGTCCAACCGTTGGACTCGAGGTAGAGCTGCCAGTAGCGTCGTTTGCGCAGGCTAGTCGAAGAAGTGATGTCTGCCTCCACCTCGTTCAAAGTCTCATCATTGACTTCCTCGGCTTCCGCATCGGCTGACTGACCCTCCGGTTTCCCTACGACCTCCTTCACTCGTACCGTGTCCTCCCCTACCCCGGCCGCCTCCTCTTCGTCATCGTCCTCCTCTTGTACAACTTTGGCAGAGCGCAGACGCATAGTGGAAGCAGTAAGAAAGGAATCGGGTTTCCGTGAAGGTGGGAGAGTTTCGGAGGACTGCGGTGTGGGCGGTGGTGCTGTTGGCCAACAGAGCGGCGTCAACGGCAGGGGTATGGGGTCGAGAAGGAAAGCCTTAAAGGAGTCCGCGTCCTCGGGTCGCATACTAGTCGGTGAGAGACCATTGGCGGAGTCTAGCTCTACAGCAACGGACTCTTCGACAGCTGTGCGAGCAGGGTGGAAGTTGGGTGGATCGACTAAGGATAATAAAAATTAGAGGGAGATGGGAGGGGGAGGCTGGTGGTGCGTTGCATGCCAAATATCATTTTCCTGAGCAAAAGGACGCTGCTGCAGCTGTTAAGTTCGCATCAAGTGGCACACGCTTAGTTGCAGAGACTCTACCACAACATTCCTTCCCTTCGCCTGCTTTTTTTCTTGCATGGGGTGAGATATAGACTAAAGGTCTAGTCAGACAACCTTCTCAAGGACAGACTGGTGTAGGGGTTGAGAGTTTCGAAGATAATCTAAGCCGTATCGAAGAAGAGGCGCAATCGAAAGGGAAGACGGGACGGGAGGGGGGGGGGGAAGGACGAAATTATTTAATCGCTTTAGACAAAGTGCCGAGAAATTTCGAATTCCGTCGCGTAAATAAACCAGATTTACAAACGTTACTTTTAAGTGAATTTTAACTGGTAGTGCTGAACTGAGACCCAAAGGTCAGCTCGGCCCGGCCTGGGATCTGAATGCTTACCGATACAAAATAAGTCACTCGAGTCACCAGCCGTGAGCGTTCACGAGTTCAGAGAGTAGAAGTGCGTACTTACAGCAAGTGTCGATAATCAGACAGCTGGTTCCTGGGAAGGGTCTTAAAAAGGCAGCCAGCTTAGAGGAAATCGTGTACGTGTTCTAAGAAGCTTCATATTCCTTGAACCAAATACACAGGCTGTGATCATGTTCATTTTGATGTTACAGACCACGCCGGGACAGGAACACAACACTCAACTCAATAAGAAATAAGGAAAGATGGAATTTTTCAGAGTAAGCGGCAGCCATCTGGTGACTCGAATGGCAGAACACTTGACTGGCTCCGTCCGAAGGTGGGAGGTTTCTGGTAACGGCCCCGCGGTAGTTGTACGAAAAGGGCTAAAAATCACCCTTTTATTCCATAGAAACTATGCGGCTCAGATGGGACCAGGAGGATTCAAAGTCAAGAATCCTTTCGATAGTTATTCATTTTAGGAGAGTCGGCGACAAAATGCAAGTTCAGTATTGAGTTAAGCTGAAGTTGAAAGTTCCAAGCGAGGGGAATGACTGACAGCTAAGTCATCAGGCAACCAGATTTGGTTCGAACTAATAAGTCTGAAATGCGATGCACCTCGACGCATCCTATGGTCGGAGTGGCCATCTTCATCCTTGAAAGTCCTTAGTGTGGATAAAGCAGGTTAAAAAGCATACAAAAACTGTACAAAAGGGCACCGACGAACACCCTGGAGACTTAAAATGGCAATTTAAGGCTTATTTGTGGTCAGCAGGCGTCCATAAAGACTGGACGCAGACCCGCACTTCCAGCCTGGATCAAAGGCTCTATCGGTGAGCCGGGAGGTCCGCGCCAGATGACTGCTGTCAGCGCCTCATCCAGTCTGGTTACCCCAAATTTGATACCTCTAGGGCAAAATACCCGCATAGACGAGAGGGTGTTTTAGACACTTCTAGCGCAGTTACCATAAGCCAAGCATTCTGGAATCCAAGGCCCATAACGCTGCTTTATCAGTATGTAGGTGCTTTCGTGCGGGTGCCTGCTTGGGGCCCCAAGACAAAACCGAAGGAATCACGTTCTGTCCTGCGATCGGATTTACGAAAATGACACAGCCACGTAACAGTATAAGGTGCGTGCCATTGGAAGGCAAAGGCAATGCAATTGAGTTTTTCCGTCTCCCTCCCCCCTCTCAGAATAACCGATGTCGGATATGTTGGTGAGATAGCACTTAGCAGCAATGACCAAGGATAACAGATAACTTGGACACTCCCAAAGCCGGCAACTCCTAGAGTTCTGTCTCAAGACGCCCCTCACGTTTGACGGAACAATATACAAGCAGACGAATGATACACCACTGGTTCTTCAATTTCGGGACCCATGGTTGAGGCAGCCTTACAACGGTTGAAGTCGCTACTCGACCGAAATTCTGGGCTCGGTACGTCGTTATCGGACGAGATCAGGCGTTAGGATTCAAATAACGTCTCAATGCCATCTTCCCCGATATAAAATTAACGGTGGAAGAGGAAGAAGACAACCAGCTAGCTTTCCTCGACATTCTCGTCTGTCGCAAAGATTGTAGTGGTCCAAAAGCAAGTGTTCGGGAGGGCAACAAATACGACGCAAGTACGGAGCTTGAACAGCAACCACCCAATCAGCCACAAACAAAGTTTCAGAAGGGCGCTATACCAGCGTGTTGAGACGCATTGAGGTGAATCGGAAGACTAGGGTGCTGAACTAAAAAATATTCGACGGGTTCATCGAGTGAATGGTTAACTGCGCAGTTTCGTGAACGGATGCAGGCGTAAACGCGACGAGGGACAAACTTAAACCGAATGATATTACCGGCAAATACAAGGGAGACTGGAATGGCCATTTCTGGCTTATTAGCCGCCATCAGCCAGCCATACCCAACCCCAGCTGCTGCGGTGCTCGAGGCTCAAACTCGCGACCAAACTTCAACCGACCCAAAATTTTGGTGTGAGCTCCCGTACGTTAAGAACGTCTCGGGAGCCGGCAGCCACCTTCTTACGCCACTCGGAGTTGGAGTTGCACAAAAACCGTCGGCAACCATCACACGCCAGGTTATGTGACCAAAAGACCCAGAGGAAAGGCAGGAAACGTCTGGAGTCGTTTAACGGGTCTGATGCAGTTGCGGATCAAACATATACGTCGGATAAACTGAAAAAAAACTCTGAACGTGAATAAACGAGCATGCTGCCAACAATGAGGAGAAAGGACGCTAACTTCTAGATTGTGGCTCATTCGACGGAACCAGGTCACACCTTCCAGTTTGATAAGGTCGAAATTCTAGCAAGAAATGACAATCGCGTGAGTCATGAGCTACTTGAGTCAAGGTTCACAGGTCCGCATTAAATTAATAAATGCAATGAGCTTCCGCCTCCATATTCTGTGCTATGATTTTGCCTGGGCAAAATTAGCAACCACGTTGGGAGGATGTGGGTAACCAACAGTCCCGGTGACAACGAGCCAAATGGCCGAGTAGTCGTCAAGCCAAGAATAGAAAGCGGTGATGAAATCGCGGCAAATGACGACTCGGGCGTGGACCGAAAGGCAATCCTCGCACCAACTATGACCCCCGTGATGAACGCGAGGACTACGAAACATAGCAAGCTTGTGGTGGCCTGACAACCGCGACCTATAAATATTTTGCGCACCTTGCGTCCTCCATTACCCTGTTCTGTAATTGCCTCTGATGATGGATAATGGCCTCCTTCGTCTGCGAACCTGTGCAGAACACCGTCTACTGCCGACCAATAACTTCTTCCACCTTCCGACGCGGGAGAAGGCCACGTTGATGCACATTCGGTCACGGCGCTGGCAGCTGCTGGACTATATTCTCGTCCGGAGGCAAGATCGACGGGACGTGCTGGTGACCAAGTCGATCCGCAATGCCGATGTTTGGACGGATCAACGCCTCTAAATCTCCAAGATGAGGCTCAGAATTCAACCCCGACGAAGGCCCCAAGGTAAGCGACCGCCAGGTAAGTTTAATACTCGTTTGCTAAATTAAGCTGCTCATTGTTTTGATTTCAGCAACTAAATAACCGCAAACTGGAGGACCTAAATGCCCCAGGTGATAAACCCACCGTGCAGACGCAATGGTGTCAACTGCGGAACGTCATCCAGTCTACCAACCTCGAAGCCCTCGGGAGCGCACGCTGTCAACACCAGGACTGGTTTGACGAAAATGAAGGGCAACATCAGTAAGTAACTCGCAGAGAAGAATTGACTACACAAAGCCTACATGGACCTTCGGACTGATGCCACCTTGTACAGCAACAGCTGCGGGAGATGCAATACGTCTGGATGATCCGAAAGGCTGAGGAAATCCAGGGGTATGCGGACCGCAATGAAATGAAAAACTTTTTCAAAGCCATCAAGGTCATCTACGGCCCCTGTACCAAGGGGGCCGCACCACTGCTCAGCTCTGACGGCACAACACTGCTGACAGAGAAATCGCAAATTCTGAAGCGGTGGGCCGAGCACTTCAGAAGTGTCCTTAATTGCTCATCAGCCATCTCCGATGCTGTCATTGATCGACTCCCTCAAGTGGACACGAACAATAACCTGGATCCGCAGCCTTCCCTACCAGAAACCATCCGGGCCTTGCAGCAGATTTCCGGCGGTAAAGCACCGGGATCCGACGCAATCCCACCGGAAGTCTACAAGCACGGCGGGCGCCGGCTGATGGCAGAACTCACAACACTCTTCCAGGAGATGTGGCACCAAGGACAAGTTCCTCAGGATTTCAAAGACGCGACCAGAGTCTTTCTCTACAAGCGGAAGGGGAACCGGCAACTCTGTCATAATCACAGAGGCATCTCGTTGCTCTACATCGCCGGAAAGATCTTCGCCCGTATCCTTCTCAAGGGTATGAAAGGTCGCCTAGAGCAGGGCCTGCTCCCGGAAAGCCAATGTGGCTTCCGTCGACACCGCGGAACAACCGACATGAGCTTTCCGACCCGTCAGCTACACGAGAAGTGCCAGGAGATGCGAACACACCTCTACACTACCTTCGTTGATCTGACGAAAGCCTTTGACACGGTGAATCGCGACGGATTGCGGAAATTCATGCAGAGATTCTACTGTCCTGAGCGGTTCACGCACATGGTGCATCATCTTCATGACGGGATGACGGCGCGCGTCACTGACAACGGGACGGTATCTGAAGAATTCGCAGTGACCAATGGAGTGAAGCAGGGCTGCGTATTGGACCCCACCCTGTTCTCTGCTATGCTGATGGACGCCTACCATGATGAGCAGCCTGGGATCCACATCGCCTATAGGACTGACGGACACCTTCTCAACAGTCCATGACTTGTTCTTAGCAGACGACTGCACCCTTGACACCGTGACGGAGGAGGACATGCAAAGGAGCATGGAACTGTTCGCCGCAGGCCTTGCCAGTTTCGGATTAACAATCAGTACAGTCAAAACGGTTGTCATGCACAAGCCGCCACCCAGCGCGGAATACAATGCTCCCCGAATCAATTTCAACGGTGATATACTCAAAAATGTAGAAACTTTTGCTTATCTGGGTAGCACGCTATCACGCATCACGATAATCCACGACGAGGTTGCTTAACGGATCTCCAAAGCTAGTCAGGCCTTCAGCCGGCTGCAGGCCTCCGTGTGGAATCACCACGGTATTCACCTGAACACCAAACTGAAGATGTACAAGGCCGTCGTATTGACGACACTCCTTTACGGAGCGGAAACCTGGACCGTCTACTCGAACCAAGCCAGGAAGCTGAATCACTTCCATCTCAGCTAACTCCGCAGAATACTGAAGCTGAGATGGCAAGACAGGATCCCGGACACGGAAGTCCTGGAGCGAACCAGAATCCTCAGCATCCACGCTATACTGAGGACACTGCAAATGCGATGGAGCGGCCAACTGATGAGAATAGACGACGAGCGACTACCCAAACGATTTTTTTACGGAGATGTCGCTACGGGCGCTCGCCGACAGGGAGATCAAAAACGAAGCTACAAGGACACTTTGAAGAACTCTCTGAAAAAACTGCAAATCAGCCCGGCGACCAGGGAGGACCTCGCCCAGGATAGACCGGCATGGAGAAGATCCGTGAAGACTGGTTCAACAATCTATGAAGCCAACCGGATCGCCTCTGCTAAGGCCAAAAGGGCAGCTCGAAAATCACCAGCACCATGGATCAACACTGCCAATCTCCAAGCCCTGCCAACGTGCCCAAGCTGTCAACGCACATTCCGCGCGCGAATCGGCCTGATCGGTCATCGTTGAACTCAATTCAACAACCATCCCACAACATCAATTTCTCCCGCGAAAACGACCACCCCAACCACTGAAAACCACTTGATCGATGCCCCTCGTCCACAATCACCGACACCTTCCTCCCTCCTCCACTCCTTGCGCTCGTCACCTCAGTGGCCAACTCCGACTACCTGCCACCTGCTACCCAGCCACCACAGCCCCCAATGACAGCGATTGGGACTCAATACTAACCTGTCCTCATTGCGACCGCATATTCAACACGCACACCGGCCAGGTTGGTCGCTTGAGAATCCATCGTACACTGACTGGCGAACTACTGTCTGGAGCAACCACCCACAGCAGAGACCGCCGCCTTCAATGCCCTCACTGCCGACGCGCATCCGCTCATCGCATGGGTCTGCTCGGTGACATGCGCATCCACGTAAGCGGAATCCACTGCAATGCCAACACACCTTGCTCACTCATCAAAACTTCACGTAGTCCTCCTATGAGCCCGACTATCAGTACCAGCAGCCGAGTCCCACAGTCTCAGTACCTCCCGACCTATTTTGTCCTCATTGTCATCGCACATCAACCATCGGCCACCTGCGAATCCATCGCACAAAGACCGGCGAACCAGTCCCAGGAGCACAAACATACGCTGCCGCACCTGAGTCAACTGTCCACACTGCCCACGCGCATTCACACACCGCATGGGCCTATTAGATCGCATGAGTCTCCATGAAAACCTGCGGTAGAATACCGCCGGCTATAACACAACACTACATCTCTCCTCATCGGCCTCTGCACTTGATATGATCACACGCAACACCACAAAAACATACTCTCAGTCTCCATAGCTGATTAAGAGGCAAGTATGATTCTCGGCACTTTCTCCATGTGACTCCTCTGTTGCATGTGCGGTCTGACCGTGAGAATATCACGGGGCGATAAGCGGCGTGGGTTAGAAATTTGCCAGCTGACAAATTACACTCAGACCTCGCAGTCAGTCCAACGTGTGTTGTGTGGAGTGGCTGACTGGTGGTCTGAGGGTCAGGCTGCAATGGCTCCTTCTTAACGTGACCTTTGGCTATCTCACACATGTGAGATGTGAACCGTTCAACCCCCTGTTGTGTGAAATCCTGGTGCTTGTGTTTGGGAGGCCAGGTCATGCACGTAGTATACGTAGACGAGGTCATCAGCAGCTGCGTCCACTGTCGCCTCAGACAACTGGCCGGCTCGAGCGGTGTTTGGATGGAGGGGGTGGTGTAGAGAGTGAGATCGACGGCTCAGCGCATTTTCCTCACTATAAACAATCTGACGCGCTTGAAACTATCACGGTGCGCTAAAAGCCGTGGCTTGGAAGGTTGCCAACTGACGGGATAACTCGGACCGCGTGGTCAGCCCAATGTGTGTTTTGTTTGGAGTGGATAACTGACGGAAGGAGAGTCAGGCTGCAATGGTACTTCTTAAAATGGCCTTTATGGCACTCCCACTCCGTGGGATCCGAGCCAGGTGTGGTGGTACACACAGGGGCGGCTCCGACCGCGCCAGCCACCTGCACCCTCTCCCATCTCCGGTCTTCTTGACTCTGTTATAACACCGGGCTCAGGTGGGGGAGGAGAGTGTGCGGTAGATGCACCGCAAGTCTACTATCACTTTAAACTAAATCACGCGCAAGTCACCGTCCCTGCACCACCTTTCCGTGGAGAATTCGGTGGACATCGTCGGACTAGGATGGTCGAACTGTCGTGTGAGCGTGGAGGAAGCCAATCTGAGCAAGCATAAAAACATTGGCAGTAGGTGAAACCAATCAGAATGCCGATAAAGCTAACCAGGCACTTCTGCGTCCGAGCTGCCAGCTTGGTTGGAGGAAGGCATCTTTTGGGGCATAATTTTGCGTTTGCGTCTGCCACTGCTGATTTCTTGGCAGTTGCTGGTTGGAGGGAGTCGGGTCTGGCAGAAGATAACAAAATGTAAGTCAGTCAGTCAGTCAAGTGCGATAAATAGAAGTGGGATACGTTTGGCGGGGGGATTACTTACTCAGTAGGGAGCCCGAGAAGGTTGAGCATAACGGCGGGTTGGAGTTGGAAGGCGTTGGTATTCGCCTGAGCGGAAAGAGAGGGCCCCGACAGGTTCACATCTGCGGGTGTATGACAGGGCAGTTGAGGGATACGTGAGACATCCACAGGGGAATTGGATATCGTTGGGGAGCTCTTTGGGTGGGGGGAAAGGATACGACAGTCCGTTTCCGCTCCGTTGCATTCGCTTCCACTGCCTTCACCCTCAGAAGGCCGGCGATACTCTCCAGGTGATTCGCCCTTCGCAGAACGCACCTGATAGGGGAATGCACCCGATACCAAGAAGAACTCCCCATGTTATCATTGTTCGTAATACTAATGATCAGAGTCGGAACACAGCTGACATCATTGTTAGTAGCAATAGACCTACCATGCGGCCTTTATTCGGATATCTCGGTGAGAGGCGCAAAAAGTGCTAATGTTAATAACGAATGACAGTAACACTACCACCATAAGACCAAATTCATCAACAGGGCCGCAGTAACAATAACTATGTCCAGCGAGGAACAATATGACAACAACCAGCATAACCACATTCAGCAGTAGTTTTCATCTCGCTTTCGACCACTACGACCACCACCATTGCAAGCATAAATTGCACAGGCGACATCCCCAATATGGCCATAATGATCACCTTGTACACGAAAAGACCACTACTATTATCATGGCTTTAATCTAGATGCCAATAGGCTATAAACTGACAAAAGAACCGCCAGTAGGTGACTGGATCACTTAAGAGGAGAAAAAAGTGGAAGCGTGAAGAACATTACCACAGAGGAGATGCTGGATTCAATGACTTTAGGGAGTTCATGTTGAAGAAATCGGTTGCGCTTTTCTGCATCCGCCAGTTGGGATTTTAGGAGCCTGATTTTGGCACAGAGCTGACCAATCACGCAGACCAGTGTCTCCTTTGGCAGAATCTAAAGTGGTTGCAAAACAAACCAGGAATGGGCAGAGGAAAATTACTAAAGCCATGAACTCCATCTCAGTGATGCACTGACTGAAGCCTGTTCACAAATGTATTGGACATCAGATGTGGCAGGCCGTGATGGACTTCATAAAACTCACAAAAAAGTATGGCCTTAGACAGTGTATTTGGCCAAATACTAGGCTCAGAACCAAGGGCACGGCGGGTTCAGAAATTGAAACAGCAGTTCGTGTGAGAATAGCATGTGTGAAATTACGGTTGGTGAGTGAGACAGGGGCTGTGTCAAACAAAAAAAGGCAGATGTAACATCCGGTCTGAACCGGAACTTATGCTCTGTGTCTGACTACCTGGTCGCGGATATAGTCAAGTTGTTTTCTTGAAGGAGCAAAACTTATGTGGACAGCCTAAGACGGAGAAAAAATATGTCCTTCTGGCCTCTTCAACGGCGGTCGTCTTGTCAGTGAACTACGAGATGCGAGGCTCATGTGTATCACGATAATGCAATCCACGTTGGCCGTTCGGGGTGGTGATGACTGTGGGGGGGGCGGTTATCGGGATCGGTGGGCGCGGCTCGAAAATGGGTCTTGTGGTTTTGTCTGACCTAAAACGGGGCCTACGCTGGGCATTGAATTGACTATCTAGTAGGAGATTGCTTCAGTGCATAAGGGATATCCCGCACTTAACGGAATGGTGCGCTGCTCTGGGCCTATGTTCTTCACTGAATTAGGGTAGGGAACAGAAGCAGACAGTGATTCCAACCCTGTGTGAGCAGCTGGTGCGCTTTTAAACCAGCAGAGCACCCGCGTCCTGGTGACATCGCAAGGTAATAGAATCCTTGTCATAAATGGTCAGGCTGCTTTGACTACCTCTTCATAGAACTTTAGTGGCTAAAGGTATGGATTTAACACCAGTGGGAGATTCGGGGTGCATTTGCTGAAAAACGTAAGAGAGAGGCAGATTACTAATCACCCATCACTCCTAGGCACGTTTTCCGTAGTTTGGACCTGACCTTCCCCTAGAATATAATGTATGTGGAAGGAGAGATTGGAGTTCACGCTGTGCAAGTCTCCACCACTAAAATTAACTTGATGCACAAGTCCTCCGTGTATAGCCCCCTGAGGTGCTGCTGGTTCTTGTTGAATCTCATAGCAGTCTGAGGGCGATGCGTGACGTGCCAGACAGATCGGGGAGAGACAATAACTCGGAAGGATTGGCAGTAGCACCATTCTGGCATCCAACTCTCATCGGCAACTCATTTCGGGTATTGTAGCAGCAGCAGCAGCAGCAGCAGCAGCAGCAGCAGCAGCAGCAATGGTCACATGATAGTTCGACCGTCGTTATGGGCTAGGTTCACCATGTGAACCACAGCAAGGTGGGCGCAGGGACGGTGACTTGCGCGTGAATTAGTTTACGATAATAATGGACTTGTGAAACATTTACCACGCTTGCTCTTTGCGCACTCACCTGGGCTCGGTGTCAAGATGGAGTTAAGAAGAGTGGAGATGGGATCGGGAGCAACGGATGACAGAGGTAAACAGCCCTAATACGCATGTCACACGCGTCGGGGACCGGATTTGACACAAATACCATAGGAGGCACCTCGGATCGCAACTGAGAGGGGACGATATAGAGGCCACATTAAGGAGCACGACTTCCTCCTGAGATAAGAACCAACCTATCCCGTCAGTTAGCAGCCTTCCAAGCCATGGTTTGAAACGCACCAGAATGGATTCAAGCACGTAAGATTGTTTTTAGCTAGGAATATAAGCTGAGAGTCGAGCTTACCCCCTCCTGTCTCTCGTGCATCAGTCGATTATCCGAGTTAGTCTCTACTAACTGCCGCTGAAATCGGGCGCAGTGCATGACATAGCTCGGAAGCCCGTCAACACGTGCCACACACGACCTCACGTTCAACAGAACACCAGGTTTTATACAAACAGAGTGATGGGTGCATACCGGAAGCCGCGTCGACAGAAGGCCACAGAAGAAACGAGGACATACAGTGTCTCTCTCCCCCCCCCTCCATTACCGTTGACACGCTGTGGATAGAGCCCGGCCGTGCTATGACACCTCTACGGTGGGACTTCATGTCAGGCCGCGATAATGCAGGAAGACAGAGTAAGGCACCGACAGTGAGTTTCTCTCATGAAAATAACGCGCATCCACATAACCAACTAGTGGATGGTGATCCTCAAGCGCACAGTCAGTAGCGAGCGCATACACATGCCTTGAAAGTTTTCGTCGATTATTAGGTCACAGGTTATGGCTAGTTCTGCCTGCAGTATCGAATGACCCTTGTTTCGTTTGTCCGTAAGATAAGCGTGCGTGTTCTGATGTTTAGAGGTAAAATCCTCAGCAGGACTACTATTTATTGCATACACTGGGCATCATAACTTCCTACTTCTTCAAAACGCATAATATTATCTTAAGAACAAAGTTTGAAAATACATGTAGCTTTTTCCAAAGAAGTGATTGTTTCGGTTTTAAGCGGCCGGGACATAACACGAATTACCGAACCGACCGCTTAACGCAGGGGTGCGATCAGTTTGAGAGCACAAAATGCAATTTCGATAGTCACGAACGCATAGTGGGCGCATTACATTGAAATGCGCGTGAATTAGTTTGTAGTGATAAAAGACTTCCGCAGTATCTGTCGCACCCTCCTCTCCTCCTGATAAATTTGGGCTCGGTGGCAAAACAGAGTCAGGAGGACTGGAGGCGGACTCCGGCGCAGTGATTGATAAAACTAATCTGCCCGTCTAGGCGTGTCACACACGGCCTAATTCCAAAAACAAGGTGCCAGGTTTCCATAGAGGGCGGCTCAGATATAAAATAATTGGGGTGTCGTAGAAGGCACAGTTCGAAGCATTCATCTCGCAAACAATTCCCCTCACGTAAGTGGGCCGATGTTCCTCGGTTCCTTCTCTATGTGTGATTCGAGGCTGGCGTTATATGACGTGGCTTGAACGGTTGCCAACCGACGAATGCACTGAGACCTCGCAGGCAAACCAGGGTGTGTTTTTGTGGAGTAACCGACTGGTGGACTTAGAGTCAGGCTGCAAAGGTTCTCTCTTACCGTGACCTCTAGCATTCACGCATGCTAGATCTAAGCCGCTCACCCCCTTTAGGGTGAAAATGTGGTGTTGGGGGAGGTCGTGTATGTGGCATGCAGAGACGAGGTCACTATGTCAGCCACTGCGCCCATTCTCCGCACCAGACAACTAAACGCCTCGGACAGTGGCTGGCTGGGACCTGAGACTGGGAATACAGAGAGTGAGGCAGACGGCTCAGGACATTTTCCTCACTGTCAACATTCAGACGCGCTTGAAACTATCACGGTGCGCTAAAAGCCGTAGCTTGAAAGTTTGCCAACTTCCGGGATAACTTGGACCTCACTGTCAGTTCAGTGTGTGTTTGCGTGGCGGACTGAGAGTCAGACTGCAGTGACTCCGACTATGCTGTTGGGCACACCGTGGAGCTCGTCAAAACTGCCGACCCTCACCTCCACCCACCAGAAACCTGCCGACTCTACTCTGGTAACAGAACTCAAACAAAATTCACAATGTGGGATACAAACCGAATAGGATCGTTTGATTTCGCTTACCACTTCAAATCAGTAACAGCCGCGGAAGCTAATGTTAACCTCGATCGTTCACCCTCCATATAGGAGACAGAAAGGGCAATGCAACGGATGTCAGACAAAAATATTAGGCAACGACTCGATTGCGGACGAAATGCACACAGAAGAAGAAGCTTACTTTACTGAATCGAGGAGATGTGACGAAACCCACAGGATTTGAAGGTTGTGTCCACTTTTCGTTTTAAACAAACGCAAAAGAACCCGTAAAATACGCGATAATCGTCATTGAAGGACATCTTTTTTCAATACCATTGACAAAATTGTAGCTCGAGTATTCTTCCAGGAAAGCAACTTGGATTCCGAAGGTACTGCGGAGCTATCAATCTTATCTTCGCAGCTCGTCAAGGTCAAGATAAACGTCAAGAAGTAAGTACCAGTCGCTAAACTACTTTCGTTAGTAAGAAGAATAATTTAGACACGATAGAACAGGAGACTGGGCGCCCACACAAGACAGATTGACCGTCGTAGTCCGACGATGTCCAACGTATGCTCCAGAGAAGGGTGGTGCAAGCACGTTGACTTGTGTGTGATTTAGTTTAAAGTGATAGTAGACATGCGCTGCATCTACCGCACTCTATCCTCCTCCACCATCTGAGCCCGGGGTCATTACAGAGTCAAGAAGACCGGATATGGGAAAGGGCGCGTAAGGCTGGCGCGGCTGGAGCCGCCCCTGGGCGTGCCACCATGCCTGGCTCGGATCCCATGGAGTGGGTGTGTCATAAAGGCCACATTAAGGAGCCGTTGCAGCCTGACTCTCAGTTCGCCAGTCAGCCACTCCACATAAAACACACACTGGGCTGACCAAACGGTCCGAGTTATCCCGTCAGTTGGCAAACTTCCAAGCCACGGCTTTTAGCGCACCGTAATAGTTTCAAGCGCGTCAGATTGTTTATAGTGAGGAAAATGCGCTGAGCCGTCGACCTCACTCTCTACACCACCCCCTCTATCCGACCACCGTCCGAGCCGGTCAGCTGTCTGATGTGAGAGAGGGCACAGCCGCTGGTGACCTCGACTACGCGTTCTACGTACATGACCTGGCCCCAAAAACACAAGCGCAAGGATTTTACACAACAAGGGGGTTGAACGACGCACAGCTCACATATGAGAGTGTCAGAGGTCACGTAAAGAAGGAGCCATCACAGCCTGACACTCAGACCACCAGTCAGTCACTCCACACAACACACATTGGACTGACTGCGAGGTCGGAGTGTAATTGTCAGTTGACAACCTCCCAACTCACGGCCTTCATCACCCTTGATATTCACAAGCTCAGATCACACATGCAGCACAGGAGACACATGGAGAAGAATTCGAGGATCAGATATTCATGTTTTGTGTGGTGTTGCGTGTGCCGACCGTTCTCTCTCTCTTTTTCTCACGGACACATAACAAAGAGAGACAGAGAGACACACACAAGACAGTTCGACCGTCGTAGTCCGACGATGTCTACCGTATGCTCCAGAGAAGGGTGGTGCAGGGACGGTGAAGTGCGCGTGGATACGTTTTATGTGATAATAGCCCTGCGCTGCAGTTAACGCACTCTTTCCTCCCCCCCCCCCCCCCCCCCACCTAAGCCCGGTGACGTGACAAAGTCGAGAAAACGGGAGGCGGGAGAAGACGCAGGTGGCTGGAGACGCCGCTGAGCATGCCATCACACCTGGCTCAGATCCCATGGAGTGGGATTGCCATAAAGGCCACATTAAGAAGGAGCCATTGCAGCCTGACTCTCATTCCGTCAGTCATCCATTCCACACAAAACACACACTGGGCTGATTACGCGGTCCGAGCTAGCCCGTCAGTCGGCAACCTTCCAGGCCACGGCTTTTAGCGCACCGTGATAGTTTCAAGCGCGTCAGATTGTTTATAGTGAGGAAGATGCGCTAAGCCTTCGACCTCACTCTCTCTCCCCCCCAAATCAGACAACAGTCAGAGCCTGTCAGTTGTCTGAGGCGGCAGTGGACGCAGCTGCTGATGACCTCGTCTACGTATACTACGTACACGACCTGGCACCCCAAACACAAGCACCAGGAGTTCACAAACAGGGGGTTGAACGGCTTACATCTCACATATGTGAGAGTGCGGAGGTCACGTTATGAAGGAGCCATCACAGCCTGACCCTCAGACCACCAGCCAGCCACTCCATACAACACATATTGGACTGACTGCGAGGTCTGAGTGTAATTGTCAGTTGACAACCTCCCAACCCACAGCCCTTATCTCCCCGTGATATTCACAAGCTCAGATCACACATGCAGCACAGGAGCCACATGGAGAAGGAATTGATAGCATGGTTTCTTTGTGGTGCTGCGCGTGATCATGTAAGGTGCAGAGGTTGATAAGGAGGGTGTAGTGTTGTGTTATAGCCGGCGCTGTTCTACCGCAGTTTTCCATGCACACGCATGTGACCTAATAGGTCCATGCGGTTACTGAATGCGCGTGGGCAGTGTGGACAGTTGACTCGGGTTCGGCAGCGTATGTTGGTGCTCCTGGGACTGGTTCGCCGGTCTCTGTGCGATGGATTCGCAGGTGGCCGATGGTTGATGTGC
Source organism: Schistocephalus solidus (assembly GCA_017591395.1). Lineage (NCBI taxonomy): Eukaryota > Metazoa > Platyhelminthes > Cestoda > Diphyllobothriidea > Diphyllobothriidae > Schistocephalus > Schistocephalus solidus. The sequence continues at coordinate 31,229 of WEDG01005803.1, read as the reverse complement.
GATGACAATGAGGACAAGATAGGTCGGGAGGTACTGAGACTGCGGGGCTCGGCTACTGGTACTGGTATTCGAGCTCATAGGAGGATTATGTGAAGTGTTGATGAGTGAGCAAGGTGTGTTGGCATCGCAGTGGATTCCGCTTATGTGGATGCGCATGTGACCGAGCAGGCCCATACGATGAGTGGATGTGCGTCGGCATTGAGGGCATTAGAGGCGTCGGTCTCCGCTGTGGGTTGTTGCTCCAGACAGTAGTTCGCCAGTCTCTGCGCGATGGATTCGCAAGTGACCGACCAGGTTAATGTGTGGGGTGAATATGCGATCGCAATGAGGAAAGGTTAGTACCGAGTCCCGATTGCTGGCACTGGGGGCTGTGGTGGTGGCTGGGTAGCAGGTGGCAGGTAGTCGGAGGTGGCCACTGAGGTGACGAGAATGGTGCAAGTGGTGTTTGTCCCCGTTATCGGCACAAGGAGTGGAGGAAAGTGTCGGTGTTCGTGGACGGGGGGATCGACGAAGTGGTTATCAGCGGTTAGGGAGGTTGTCGTCGCAGGGGTCTGAGGGATGTCTGGTAGAAGGTGATGCTGTGCGATGGTTGCTGCATTGAGTTCGATGATATCCGACCAGGCCAGTTCACGTAGGGAATGTGCGTTCGCAGCGCGGGCACGTTGGCAGGCACACACACTTGATAATTAAGCCATCGAGTTCCAGGGGGTATGCGTCGTAGTGATTTGCTTATGGCGCCAAATCAAACTCCCTCAACTCTTCCCAGGCCCAGGTGTTCTGATCGAGACGAATGGAGATTGCCATGGCTGATGCTAAGGCACAGAATTCCACCCAATACGCCACACAGTCATACTAAGTTACACTTTAGATCCCGGGCGAGTGAGAGACGCCATATGGGCCACGACGAGGAGCTACTGCAGCATGTCCCGCATTCCAAGGGAGGACTGAGCTAGCCCGGCAACCGACAGTCGCCTAAGCCACGACTACCAGCGCTCAGTGTTAATTTCATGACGCGATTGCGTGCTTATGGTGAGGAAAGTAGGCGCTTGGTCCGATTTGTGCCGACCCTTCCTGCACCCTTTCTCTCTCTCTCTGTCTCTCTCACGCACACATAGTACACACACGCACACACACAAAGACAGACATACACACACAGACAAGTTCCAAAAATGGAAAATAGGAGGGTGCTGGCTGCTCCCAGGTAACAGACCGACGAGGGCCGTTTTTCAAACAGGAAGAGACTGATTGCGAGTCAGAGCGAAACAGCGGATGGGCCCTGGGGGGTGACCTGGAACCCGAGGTTTTGTGAAAAGAAGACCACATCGCAGTTTGCCACACACCAACCCCAGGAGTCTCACCTACAAAGGGCTGGCAGTTGAGGTAAGCACTCCCCTAAAGCCTGCTCACTTAGACTGTGCGGAGGACGAGTTGCATTAAGTCTCTGGGCACGAGCAGTGCGTATACGAGCGACGCGGAAGCAGTTGATTTCCGATAAAAGAGGTAGGCTCTTACTTTGTTGACTAAATCGTCATAAACAACTGGCCATGAACATGGCAGTAAACGTTTGAGATCACCAAAGGTATATCAGGGTTAAGCATATAAAATACAGGCCTCAGGGCAGGCCGGAGCACCCGCCAACAAAAAAAAACGAGGTAGAAGTTCCGAATTTTCCCGAAAAGCTAAAGCTTTTTGGAGAACCTAGCGGTAAGTAGAACCCAGTGCAGTGGCGTAATATAGCAGTAAAGAATTGGCCAATAAATATACCGACAATTAGCTAGCATCCATTTCGCGGTTAGGCGGCTGCGTTAAGCGGTACTCAACTCGAATGTCTACATAACACGATGCCTGACCTGACAAGTCAAACTTCAACGACGTTGCGGATGAAAAGAATATCCTGTTTGAATTATTTTCCCCTATGGTTACCCTGAACATTTCGTACAGCGATGCATGAAGCAACAAACGTTCAAAGAAAAGGAACTAGGTAGTTCCAATCAGGCGCCTAAACAAATACATAGCAAATCCTTCCTTATATTAGGAATGTGTCTGAACTCGTTGAAAGACACTTGCGGGAACACTAAGTAAAAGTGGCGTACAAACCGACGACTACTTTACGCACTCAGCTAATACACCCCAAGGATACGTTGGCTATCTCCATAAGAAAGAAGTCGTCTACAAGATCCGTTCGATGCCTGTGATGTCGCATATTGCAGTCAAACGGGAAAATCGGCCTCCAAACGTATGTTACGTTGTATTTATGTTCCGAATGTTGTATGTATGTTCTGTATTGTGCCTTGGAGCTCGCTTTAGAGCCCCTGCGGGCAGTCGCCCTAACCAGTGAGCCATGGGCTGGCTGTCCTGTCAGTTGCGAACGGGTACACTAACAGTGGTAGTGGAGCACTCACCGATCGCGTTACGGAATGCACTCTTCCCGCTGTGCCTTGGGGGTCAATCTCGAGCATCGCCAGCAGCCAATTGGCGGTTGGCATATTATCTTTCCGAAGACGCTCTTCCTTTTTTCCTAAGACGGGCATCCCATGAAGTATAAGTAGAAAGAAATAAATTCTTGGTTGCCCGGATCGTCGTCAGACGTCCAGCAAATGTAACAAACATTGAAACTTTTAAATTTGCCTGAAAAAATCAATATTGTTTAGCAATTCCTGCCAAGTAACTACAAAGCTGTGGGCTGAATTCTCGTTTGGATTCGCTGTTGACTTTTCCCGTTTTCCTTGACATTATTGTACACGGCGTCCAATCAGCTTTGTCAATTAATGCATGAGTCATTGGGGTTTATGACCTCCAAGATTTCTCAGTCTTTCTTAGATGAACGGACACAAAAAATGCGAACTTTATCCCAGCCGGATTTGTTTCCGGTTTCCTACGTATTCATGGAATCTTTGGACAAGTAGTATCACACCTTCATTACGATCTGATGTTCGAGTATGCGCGCAGAGGCCGAGTTACCAGGTTGAAAACAGTATACTACATTGTAGGTGGCCCAGGGAATATTGCATATGGTGAACCGGCTAGTTCTGCAATGTAGTTGTAGGTTTATGCACCACTTGTCTTTCAACAAGTTCGGACACATTTCGCGTTCTTTTAACTCCTGTTATCTCATGCACCAGCGTACAACATCCGTAGGGTACCCATTCGAGAAAATAGACCTAGCAAATAATAAGTTCAATTTGGTGTGGTTGTCAGAACAGTGCGTTTTGGGCCTATTAAGCAGGCTGCTAACAGCAGTCCGTTTGTGATAGGTAGGGCGATTGCTCTCGTACGGTAGAATAACGTCCACGTAAGTTTATTTGCGGTAACCTTATGTGTGAAGTGGGGGTTGGGTATGGCTGGCCGAAGACGGCTAATAAGCCAGAAATGGCTATTCTAACCTCACTTGTCCTTGTCGGTAAGGTTCTTCTACCTATAATAATGGCAACTGTGCGGCTGCTAGTGGGGCTCGAAATTAAGGCAAACGAGGACGATGATGTCTCGTAAGTGATTGGTGAGGGCTCCTCTACTGTTGTTCATGTACCCGCCCGCAAACGACCGCACAACGAGCCCCTGACTCATGGGCTAGGGCGCTGGACTTCTAACAAACAGGCCGCGGGTTTGAGCCTCAGGGGTCGCAAAACCTGGGGGTTGGGTATGGCTAGCTGATGACGGCTAATAGCCCAGAAATGACCACTACGATATCCCTTGTCTTTGCCAATAATGACATTCTGAGACGTGTTCACTTCTGTTGTACTGTTCAGCGTGCAGTCTCCAGCTAATAAGGCATGATGCCTGGCTTGCCTGATACTCGGTACAACCTTCGAGGTATCTACTGGCTTGGAAGACCTTTTGAACACTTAAAGTCCGCCGCTTTTCATCCAGCTCACCGTATCGTACTTTAATACAGCGGTAGAGCGCTCCTATGCAGCTGTGAAACGCAGTAGTTGCTGTGGAAGATGAGGGAGGCGTCACATCCGAACAACGAATCAACCAACAGATATATTGAGCTATCTTCTTATTACCAGGCACTACGGGCCCAGCAGGGGAGTTTAGGTAAGTGCAAAATGAGTTGTACTTCATAATTATCCACTGAAGTTCCCCGAGACAAAAGTTAATGCAGTACCAGATTAATAAATAGGTGGCATCATCGTCTTTGGCCTCCCAGAGGCCTGGGTCCACGTATTGTCTGCCACGCTGTGTGTAGAGAGCGCTAAAAGCCGTGGCTTGGAAGGCTGCCAACTGACGGGATAACTCGGACTGCGTGGTCAGCCCAATGTGTGTTTTGTGTGGAGTGACTGACTGGCGGACTGACAGTCAAGCTATAATGGCTCCTTCTTAATGTGGCCTTTATGGCACTCCCACTTCGTGGGATCCAAGCCAGGTGTGGTGGTACGCCCAGGGGCGGATCCGGCCGCGCCAGCCACCTTCGTCCTCTCTCGCCTCCGGTCTTCTTGACTCTGTTATGACACCGGGTTCAGGTGGGGGAGGAGAAGAGAGTGCAGTAGCTGCAGCGCAAGGCTAATATCACTTAAAACTAATTCACGCGCAAGTCACCGTCCCTGCACCACCCTTCCGTGGAGCATACGGTGGACATCGTCGAAATCGACGGTCGAACTATCGAGAGAGCTGGGGTCGGTAGTCACCGAAAAGCCCTCAACATCGGCTGAATTTTCTTAAAATGTCCGGGATAGAAAATATCATAAAAGCGACGTATTCATGCTAATTAGAATGGAACAAATCAAAGCTAATGCATACATGATAGGATGCTGGCTTTTGATTGGGTACCTTTCTGGACACCGGTGTAAAGCATACACATCAGCAAGTTTTCAACATGGAAGAAGCACAAAGTTTTCTCAATTCATATTCGAGGCCTGTGCAAGTACAGTTGCATCTTCCGAGCATGGGATACAGTAATGCCATTTTTTGTGCTCATTTGTAGGAAATTAAGTCATCTTACAACTGTATAATTGAGGGAAATATGTTAATTTAACGTTTATCGCTCTATTTTTGCTCTTTAAACAACCTGCATTTTCACTGTTTGTTCCGTTTTCGGAGTCACATGCTGGGTGCTGTCTAAAAGGTGAAGAATTAAATGTACTCACGTCCCTAGGAAAATACCTCCCGATTAGCCTGAGATGTTATGGTATGTTTTGGAAGCAGTATTTATAAGCATGCAGGTAGCAGACTATGTAAATAGCCTAATCCACACGTTCGCAGAACGACGCATTTAGCCATTTGCTTGCTGAAAGGTCGTCTAAGATCGTGGGAAGGTGCGGGAATATGGACCCCCTCCCGGTAAGGGAGATAAACTTGCACTTGATTCTAGTGGTGGTTAGGGTTCAGGGTTTGATGCACACTAGGTTTGAGAGGATTAGGGTCAGAGTTAGGACACGTAGACATTTATTGCCTGGGAATCTAGCACAGGGTTCCCTGGATTTCGGGGAGCGAGGGGGTAAATATTTTTGTGTTAAACCTAGATCCAATTTTGCGGAGATTCAATAACAACACTCAATCGATAATTTCGGCAGCATTATCAGTAGAGTTCTACGAATCAGGTCCCGCATCTTTCACTGACTAAAATATTTGCAAACGTTGCACTGAGAAACTTCACTGAACTCCTGCGGTTCTACTAAACAAAGAAGGCTATACACGGAAATTCGTTAAACATTGAGAAAAAGTTGAGCATATAGTGAAGGTGACAAAATACGCATAGTGACGTCATCCATTTCATGACCTATTGTCCTTATGCAAATTTGGGTGGGGGCATATTTATAAATTGAAGATTCCAAAAGGAGCGTAAAACAATCAAACGGGGTAAGTGCAAGCACAAAATATATGAGTTAGAAAGCTAAACCTAAGAATGTTTAAGTTGGCCAAGTGTTACACTTCAAAGGAGGGTGCAATTTGTTCCTTAAAGTTTGCAGTCATGACCCCTGTTTCATATGCTAGAATGACTATTCACTATTCACAGTGCAAATAATACCTTTCCGTCCAACATGGTCTTTATGCATTGCGTTACTTTATGGCCACTGGTATGCATCGTCGAGAGGATAAATTTGTTTTACACAAAATATGTAGGACAAAATTTATAAACCGCGCGAAAAAGTGAAAACCAGGTTTTTTTCAAACCCCAAGTCCCCTACCCCCTTTTCAGACATAAAAGTGAAGTCATGGGTCCCAATAAAATAAGTATATGAAATGAACTTTTTGACTTCTTTGCTATGACTTCATGAAAGAATGTAAAATCCGTGCAAAAACGCCAACTACATAGACAATGACTACTTTTCGCGTGATTTACACCGACAATTGGAAACATTTTCCAGCCAAAGCCAAAATAGTATGGGATTATAATTTGAAGTAATCAGCTTTGCGAGCTCACTTCAGAAACCTTTTCTGCAGGTTTTAAAAAATGAAACGACGGAGACTGAAATAACCAGTTATGGTTTAATTATCATGATTAATCAGGTCGAGTTAAGAAGGGTAGATAAGTCAGCGGTTCAGTAGTACAGCGTTGGTTAACTGACCAACTCGGTCAAGGTTCAAGCCTTGCGTCGGGGCATGACAGGATGGCAACGATCGATACGGCTTGTCCTTATCGGTAATAATTTTTGATGATTGATCACTTTTAGTGCATAGCCGTATTAAAGGACGCCGGAAGGGAGCTTCAAGGCAAAACGGAACCCCCCGCCACCCAAAGTCCATTTTATGATTAGAAAGCTTCAGTGAACGTTACTCTAATGTGACACTGTAATAGTGGCGATTCTAAAGGCTACACCTGTCTGTTTTGTTTTCAAGGGCAGACAAGTTCTGAATAGACACGACCATCGTCCACCGGGGTGCAAAGTGATTCAGATTACAGCGCTGCAATGTCCGTTCGATAGTTCCACTGACGCATCGATTGGACATAGTCCGTGCGCCATAGGCACAGTGCGAGTGCCCGCAAGTTTGTACTTCTAGCCGTGAGTGTTGTTCAGCGCACTAGGGTTGACTGAAGAAGCCTAATTTGGCTGTGGTCTCAGTCTCAATACGCACCTGCAACGACGAAAGCAGCGGGCGGTCACCAAACACCACCATGTGCATGGGCAGACACACAAGTGTGCGCTTGTTCAAAATCACACAAAACCTGAAAGCACTGGTCGATCAGAGCGTGTGTGACGGATAGCGGGTGGGTGTGTGTGCGAAGGAAGGGTGGACACCCATGCATGCGTGTGTTGTCAGGCACATACCAGAGTGTGCACTGGTTCATAGGCAAACACACACGTTAGTTCGACCGTCGTGTTCGATGATGTCCACGTATGCTGTGCAGGGATGGTGACAAACACACACACACACACACACACACAAACTGTGCTTGGCCCCAACTGCGCACGTCGCGATGCCTCCGCGTGTGTGTGTGTGTAGGGTGTGGAGAATGTGTGTGTGTGTAGGCATGTGGTTGAGGGTGTTGCAGATTTATTGTGCGTGAAGGTGTTTGTATGCAATTTTATGAATCTACCTGGACTCGTGCATAATCGTGAGAATATGCGCTTGCCATTAGACCTTAAAAGCTCCTTCGGTCTAAGGTGTTTGCGTGCCATATAATTGCACTCCATGAAGGCTAAGTAGCTGAAGATGGTGGTAGTGGTGGTGATGGAGATGACACAGAGAAACCACATTACTACGGAAAGTACAGAGAGCAAGTAGAGAGATGAGAACATAAGGCGTTCTTTTATTCCGCGAAAAGATCGAGGCGTAAAAAAGGGCAAACCAGGCTTGCGGTGCCGATAGAGGGAGACCCATCTACAAGCGGAATTATTTCCGGAGACCTAGACACGTTCTAGTTCGAATAGACTGACCGCCATAAAGTATGTTTGCTTAATTTTGGTAACGTTAACAGCACCAGTAGCAAACCGTGGCACGATGAGCAGTTTGATCTCAAAAGGGTAGACCGCTATACCGTGAACTAAATTGTTACCTCGTTTTAGCAGTCCTACTGAGACGAACATCGTCTAACACCACGTACTGCCCCTCCTCACGGCTCAAAGGCCACGCAAAGCAGTGGCCCAGGTCAAACGGCCAAGGTCAGAGGAAAGTCAAGGCCGACAAAGACCTTCGTTTCATAGCCATGGATGACAGGGGTTCCTCCATAATATTGAAGAAAATAACTTACTGGAAGGTAACCAGTTTTATTTCCCATGCGAAAACAATCTGATAAAAATGCTGGCAAGCGAAACTAATGCGAGATCATGAATAATGGAGAACTGGGGTTTAATTTTGCCTGTAATCAGGCGCATGATGAAAGCCTAAGAAACAGCCTTGACTGGATTTTATGACCTTCCCTATGTGAACAAAGACCGCGTTGCCCTACGGCCCATCATATCAATCAAACGTATTCAAAATTGAGGGAGGAAGAAGTGGGTGTTTCGGGATCTCAAGTTTCCGACTACTGATTTGGATACCACAGTCAGTTAGTCGATGCAATTCCTAGAGACACTTAAATGAGTCAGTCTCCTGGGAAAAGCGTACGTCCATACTTCTGTCCTTCAGAGTCTTACGGTCGAGAATATCAAATTAATCTGGCAAAAAGAATGCGACCGAACGGGAAATCGCCTTGAACACATCTATATTCTTAAGTCCTGAAGTTCTTCCCAGAACCTACTTCACTTCCAACAGAACAATCAATAAACAGGTGAAAGGCACGCCGATGGGTTCGCCGATCTTGGGACCCGTAATCGAGGCAGTCCTGCGACGGTTGGGCTTTTGTGCTTTTCTAACACCATAGACTGCAAGGCCGCGCTGGGTTTGTCATCGAACGGGAGCAAGCACAGACATGTAAATATCCCTACGAAAAATGCTTGGACACAAGTAAGGACAATGGTGGACGAAAAGGTCAGTTGGCCTTCCTTGGTGTCTTCGTAAGTCGTGTCCTAAACTAAAGTATTCAAGAGATCGATAAATAAGACGCAAATAATGAGCTTCAACAGCAAAGACGCACGAAAACGCAACTTCAGCTTTTGTGAATGCACTATAGTGGGATGAGGAGATGCACGCCGGTGAACTGTAAGAAAGGTTGCTAACTTACGATATTTTTCATGGGTGCTCAGAGCAAATGGCTATCCGCGCAAATTCGTCGGCAAGTGAGGCGATGGAACACACTACACCAGTCCGCAATTTAAGCCAGCTTTCATGTACGTGAAGATCACCCCAAACGCCGTCGGCCGCCTTATCACGTCACGCGGAGTTGGGGTTGCACATAGACCGGATTTAAGCATCAGGCATCAAGTTGTGAGACCGAAAGATCCACTGCCACGCAGAAAAAATCTGGAGCAACTTTTCGCATCTAGTGCAATTTCCGGCAAGACAATTATGTTGAAGAATATATATTTGACTCGGATGGCTGAACATACAATGCCAGCTATCAGGTCACGGCTCATTTCACGAAACTCGGTCAGAACCTGAGGCTCGACGAAGACAAAAATTTTCGTGGGAGGTGACGAACCCGTGAGGCATGAGCACTGAGTTATGATTCACGAGTCACCAGCCTAAAAACAAGCTCAAAGGCTTACTCCTCCACATTCAATGCTAAAACTTCGCCTGAACCGATTAATTAGCTATGGAAGGAGCGGTGAGTAGTTCCAATGACTACATCAGTGATTTAAATTGCCGAATCAATATGATGGTAATAACGAACACTGGTGACTAGCGAAAATCACACAAAGTACGACCATCGGCGAGGAATGCTAGCGCTACTCATTAAGATAGATATGTGGTCGCATAGTCACTGTATCTTCTAAATACTGCATCCATAGCGTAGCCGGTGCTTATAAGCTGTCGACGCTCCTGATGCGAGGTCAGGTGAATTCAAAACTTCAAGCGAATAACATTACTGCTCCAGCGATTGCGCTTCGTACGCTTTAGTCCTGCTGTTCAACTAGGACATCGGAAGTGCGTAATGACAAATTACCATTCCACCAATTACGTCACAGCACAAATTACTGTCTCTGCTGTTAAGCAGGATTGATAGTTGGTATTACGAACACTGGATTCAAAGCAAAGAGGCAGTGCGTGAGCAACAGTGCCGCCGGAATAAATGACTACTGATCCCAGGTTAAGAAACACGGCGCGGGGGGATGGACAAACTGATAACGGTGAAGAGAGAACATGAGTGCACATGGATTGCCTCCTGGAAAGAAAAACCGTCATTTTTAGCTGCGTGAGAATGATAAAAGACAGAAAGCAAAAATATGAAAACCAAGTTAGGACCCCTAAAAAGAAGGCAATCATCCTAAATTCACGAGCCGAATATGAAAATTCGGTGGTCGTGTGCCCAACACAATGGGGGTAATACCGGTGACTTGCGTGTAAATTTATTCATGTTGAGACAAAAGTTCGCAGCATCTAGCAACCATTCGTAATAGAAAACCAAAGAAAACACCACCGGAGATGGGTTTAGACACAGTGGCTGACAAATCTAAGCAGTTCGTCTACACGTTATATATATATTGATAATGTGGAATATATATATGTGATATATATATATATATATATATATATATAATTTCGGGTCTGACCCTAAAAAGTCATGTCCGAATCACCTGACTCCATGTCCTGCACTTAATAATTTGAGAAATTATTTACCCGATTATTCTCTGGAGTCCATATACCAGAAACCGCATAGAGAACGCTGGGCGACCCACTGAGGAGCCGAACCCCTCGTTGCTGTGTCACGCAGCAACAGAAACATCGGCGAAACACGTGTCTGGGCTTTTAGCTAGTAACTATGTCGGAAGTACGGTATATCGTCTTTGCCATATAAGATTCATACTACTTGTAGTACTACTTGTTTGTAGAATGGACATTACGTGGTTATTCCACAGTGGTTGATTGTCTTCGACCCAAATGTTCATTGAAATTTCGGGTCTGACCCTAAAAAGTCATGTCCGAATCACCTGACTCCATGTCCTGCACTTAATAATTTCAGAAATTATTTACCCGATATATATCTATATATATATATTGTTAAATTGGAACCGACAAAGACAAGGGAGACCGGAATGGCCATTTCTGGCTTATTAGCCGTCATCAGCCAGTCATACCCAATCCCAAGTGTGGCACACCTGGGATTCGAACCCGTGACCTTTGGTATTTTAGTCGAACGCTATACCATTGAATCCCAGGTGTGCCACACTTGGGATTGGGTATAACTGGCTGATGACGGCTAATAAGCCAGAAATGGCCATTCCGGTCTCCCTTGTCTTTGTCGGTTCCACTTTAACAACATATACTACATGTCGCTATGCGACTGCCTGCGAGGGCTCTAGTCTGAGCTCCAGGGCACAACGGAACATGCATGTTTATTAAGCAGATCGGTGAGCAAAATACTATCATCATATACCCGATCGCAACCGACAAAACAACGAGCCCGTTGCTCAATGGTAGAGCGTTAGACTCAATTACCAAAGGTCACGGGTTCGAATCCCAGGTGTGCCACACTTGGGATTGGGTATGACTGGCTGATGACGGCTAATAAGCCAGAAATGGTCATTCCGGTTTCCCTTGTCTTTGTCGGTTCCACTTTAACAACATATACTACATGTCGCTATGCGACTGCCTGCGAGGGCTCTAGTCTGAGGTCCAGGGCACAACCGAACATGCATGTTCCTTAAGCAGATCGGTGAGCAACATACTATCATCATATACCCGATCGCAACCGACAAAACAACGAGCCCGTTGCTCAATGGTAGAGCGTTCGACTCAATTACCAAAGGTCACGGGTTCGAATCCCAGGTGTTCCACACTTGGGATTGGGTATGACTGGCTGATGACGGCTAATAAGCCAGAAATGGTCATTCCGGTCTCCCTTGTCTTTGTCGGTTCCACTTTAACAACATATACTACATGTCGCTATGCGACTGCCTGCGAGGGCTCTAGTCTGAGCTCCAGGGCACAACGGAACATAAATGTTCCTTAAGCAGATCGGTGAGCCACACACTATCATATATATATATATATATATATATATATATATATATATATATATATATATATATATATATATATATATATATATGATAGTGTGCGGCTCACCGATCTGCTGAAGGAACATGTATGTTCCGTTGCCCTGAATCTAACTTTGGAGCCCTCACAGGCAGTCACATAGCGAATTGCTGAATATGTTGATAAGGTGGAAGCTACAAAGACAAGGGAGACAGGAATGGTTATTTTTGGCTTCTTAGCTATCATCAACCGGTCAGGTGTTGCAAATCCGGAATTTCAAACCAGTATTATGTTAGTTAGAAGTCCAACGCTCTTACCACCACGCCACGGGCTCGCTGTTCTGTCGGTTTCGATCATAAATATGACCAAAGGTTGATGGGCGCTCACCGACTAGTTACGTGACTCACTCATCCCATTGCGCTTTTGGGATTATATATGACGGGTTTGCCTTAAAAGTATCAAGATCCAAAACAGGTTTAACTTATCGAAACGAATCACAGTAAATTGTACGGAGATCAAAACTTTGCCACAGGCCTGCTCTGAACACACGTGATCCCGAAACATGCTTTCAATGCTGCAAATCAATAGGAAACTGCACTAGCGCCTAGGACACTGCAGTTAATATGAGTTTTTATAAAATATAGTCGAAGTATCTTAGCTTTTCACCGAAAGGAACCTGAAAAATAATTGTGAATTTTATGTAAAACAAGGATGTACAAAAAAATGTCGACTGCTGGTCCCGTTTTTACAGAGACCATTTACGGATCATTAGCATAGTCAATGGCAAGACAGGTCGGCGAACCTCAAGATGAAAACCAATACACTATGTTAATGTTACCGCGGCTAATAAACAACGTGGGCTAAACCGCTGCCGAGAAATAGGTGCTGAGTGAGATCAATAGACATCGTTGCTACCGAGTTAGTTCCATAACAAGTTTGGCATTCAAGACTTTAACATTGATATGAAAATTCCAGATAAGGAAGGAAAAACTTTTATAGTAAAAAATCAAATCTAAAATTTCGGCCAAAAGCTCCTATACTGCGTGAAATTAGCTACCGGTAGATGGCCGACATAAACGTTTGTGAGGCAAGATTTGAAAATTAAGTTAGTTTCCGTAAAAATACTAAATTCTGAGAGAATTAATCCAAAACCCCAGAATGGGCAACAAATGAGACAAAGAAATAAACGGCAGAACATCTTGAGGGAGTCTAAACAAAAGCACGTAACATTGAAAAGAAGGGTTACGACAGATGTGGACCATTGCTGCGTTGTGAAGCTCGCGTTAGCGTGGCGCCATAATAGCTCGAGTAAATCGGACCGCCAGGGTAATTAACAAATGGGCTCAAATATTGTTTTTAGAGGTGCTCAGGTGCATCATTTAAGGTAACACGGAACAATACGAGCGACTTTAATTCCTAGAGCTTAATATCTACAGTAGTGACATCAGTCAAGGGTAATGGTTAATTTTTTATCAGAAGAACTCTTAAAACGTAACTGATAAAGAAAATAATGGCAAAGAGCGGATGTCTGCGCACGTTTTCGTGGTGCAGTGAAGTTAAAGTGACGGTAAACTAAGAAAGTTAACTACGAGATTCAAGCAAAAGAGTCGACAATCTTACAACGAAAATTATAAGACAAAAGGCATAAAGGCGCAATTCCTGACTAAATTCTACGCGTCAGAAGCACATATTCTTGTCCACGTGAAAATTGAAAACCACAAAGTCAATAAAAAGCGTGAAAATTGGTGAAAAGGGGATTAGGGCAATGTCACTGAGAGATAAACTTAACAATCACCCAGTTCACATTTCGACGATAGTTACCGTGTGTCCACAGCAGGTTTGGGGCAGGAACGGCAACTTACGCATGAATGAGTTTGTAGTTATAGTATACATGCGCCGCAGCATACTATACTCTCCTTCCGCACTCACTTGGACTCTGGGCCAGAGGTGGGACCGGCTCGTTTACGCGTCACCCACACCTAGTTCGCCCACAATGCACCAAGTTTTCAAGCAAGAAAGGGGGCAGCTGAGATCTAACTGGGTGGTAGTACCATTGAGGCCACAGCATAAGGGAGCTATGACAGCCAGACTCTCACACCTGAGAAGAGGACCGAATTATCCCGTCCGTTGGCAGCCTTCCAAACCACGGTTTTTAGCTCAGCACGATAGATTAAAAGAGCTTCAGACTTATTACAATAACCCTACGCTGTCAGCCGGATAACTGCTACGGACTGAGTAAAAAATGCATAGTAAAGTTTAAATTGAGCAAGCTAAGAAGTTTAACTATTGGTAACACCTAAATTATTACGGCTTATGACAGCCTTCCTTGACTTATATTCAGTCCAATGAACAGTATGACAAAATTGCGAGTGAGAAACAGCGAGTTAATGCAAAAACCCAAAAGTGACCGAAAAAGAAGGTAAAATTATTCGCATTTAGAAAATATGAGACGATAAATCGAAATGCCTGATAAGCACACTTGGATACTAACTTGATTAACTATTAAGACAAGAGGAGACAAAATAACATTGAAAGCATCCGAAAACGAGATTCCCAGGAGAAACGGTTCAGTGACGTCAACAGGATTTAAAAAGACGGATGCAAACCATAAGAAGAAAAGAAGTGGTTCCTCAAATTGCATCGTAAATAAACTCGCGCGAGGGTTCAAATGCTTTCGGATAAACTAGTTTCAATGCATCTACAGCATGCCGAACCGAGTATCAAAATGAGTGGTTCAATAGAAAAGATCTTACAACTGACTCAAGGAGGTTGATTTTTTGAAAGTAAACAATTGACCGAAGGTAAACAACGGCGAAGTCAGAATTGGTTCACATGGAACCCAAGCTTATTGCGAAACGAACACCAATGGTTTACGCGAAGCTTTGGTGGCACAGCGGAAACACGAATAAATCAACACCGAATGAGCAAATCATAATTTAAATGGAGGGAGAAAAACGCAAGGCTCCATCAAGTGTCAGCGGACGTACGGGAGCAGGTATGTGTATGACGTAAGTGGATATTTGGTGATTGTTGCTGTTAACAATAACTCCATGAAAAGTATCCTAAGTACAAAGAAAGTGCTGGAGGACACTGCGGTGCTATAATGACAGGATAGGTAAAGAGCATAAACAATATTCAAATGAATAAATTAAATGGCAGAAGTCCTGGGAACAAGCAAATGTTTCAATCGACTGAACCACCTATCGCAAGCTGAGGAGCTCGTCCACTAAGTCGGGACATGTTTAATTACTGATAACATATGTTGTTATGAAAGTAATGTGACATACGCGTATAAGCGTACGCATCGGTCATATCGAACTGACAAGCAATAACTAGAACGTGTAATATTTCAGAAATTAAATTTTCGAGCCATCCTTACCAGAAGCACCGAATTTTCACAGTCAGCCTGGAGACCTTGCATGGATTAAAATGGTTCAGATAGCCAACAGATATGGAACGGAGGCCAACCTTCGAAACTCGAAACTGCGCTCGGAGGTGTACGGAAAGGCCGTTCTGTGATTGGTTATGTTAATTCTGCGGAACTGTTATGGCGTAAAAAAATAATGTTCTTCAACGCCAAGTTTGATAGCAACGTACTTACAGCTGTATAATGGCTAAACATATAAGCTATTTATACAGGGCAAAGGAGCCTTCGGTTATCATATGCACTTTAAATGCTACTGAATGCACAATTTAAGAGAATGCTCCCGTTTCAAATGACCTATATACATCCACAGCCCATACGATAAAACCTGCCATTCATTTAATGTTAACTCTGACCGGTACCCTTATGTGAACCTCAATGAAAATTGTGCACTTTTTTCATAAAATTCTACAGATAGATGAACTAGAGATGGACGCCATACAACGCAGATCGACCGCCTCCCTGTGGCATTCTTAGCTCGTGACCATTACCTGGAACTGTCGCATATCCCTGTTACTCTAGGCAGCAGAGAGGCGATTCTAATCAGAGGAAGTCTCTAGATTGCAGCCCTCGAACTCACTGGGGTGTCTTGTAGGAAGCTATTTATCGAACGAACCATTTGTCATATTTTATGATCACCTTTGAACTTTTGCAACCCATATGGTTTCTCTGTAAACCGCACTTCATTTCACGTTACAAATAGGATAATCAAAGACCCATGCCTATTTCCTTAAATAAATTGGATTGAATTGTATTGAAAAAGGTTACCAATTTGTTCTATACCCTCGGAATTTTTTCGCACAATTTTTAATTTCTGAACTATCACCCTACTGATATTGGAGGTATCTCAAAGTTTTCCTACTTATCAGCTGAAAAGCATATAATTTTAGGAAAATGTTGGTTTGTTTCGACTTTTGGTCAAACTTTCCTACTGTACGAGTGTATTATTTTATTTATTTTAGAATTTATATTTGGTTAGCACTGGCAAGGCACTGTATAAGCAAACATTAGTAACGAAATAAAGTTATGACAATGTGTGCAGATAAAATGTACAAATACATAACTTGTCCTGCTATGTCAACAGTTAGCGATGTTTTAAAATTAATGGTGAACTAGACAAAAAATAGGCAGTGAAAAAAAACTCTTACCATAAAAATGGAGGCAGAGATCAATAAGCCTTCATTTTTTAATAGAAGGTAGGAGAAAAAAACTGCTTAGGAAAAACGGTCAGGTGGAAGAGTAGGGTGATACGGTAGTAGCATTTCAGAATGAGATAATGAAACGTCGAGGTGATTCGTTCTTGATCACTTAGGCGTATGAAACAAAATCTCACGAAAATGCGTCAATGAACTTAAGTCCTCAGCATCTTAGGATCCAGAATTGAATTCTGATGATGGG
The DNA here is from genome assembly GCA_017591395.1 of Schistocephalus solidus. Classification (NCBI taxonomy): domain Eukaryota; kingdom Metazoa; phylum Platyhelminthes; class Cestoda; order Diphyllobothriidea; family Diphyllobothriidae; genus Schistocephalus; species Schistocephalus solidus. The sequence goes on along the minus strand of WEDG01005803.1, from coordinate 14,446 downwards.
TAGTATCCAAAGAAACGGTAGCATTTTAGACTGTCGACCACCGAATGTGTACGTCCGAATGACGTCATCATTTTGATGACTGGTGATATAAGGAGACATTATAGTTCATGGGTGACCCGAGGTAGCGAAAATATAGTTTCAAGAGGATCACTTAAATTCCCGATGGTCGTTTCTCCGAGTCATGGGGAAAGCTACTGGGAAACGATGAGGAAAATAAAAGGTTGATAGAATCAGTGTTAAGATAAATGTGCAGTCTTCGCTTGAATGCAGATAGACTAGTTAACGACCTAATTTCAATTGGCAAGTTATTCCAAAGACAACTATACCTAGACGCAAAGAAGATAGAGCATTTACATGTGGAGGATGCAGGGGAAGGTATAATAAGTTGAAAGGAAGACTAACGGGGAGTAAAAACAGAAAGCTTGGGGAGAGCTGAACTATTATTTAGTCGGAAAAGAAGACACAAGCCTGCTTCAAGTCTCCCGACCCAAAGAAATTTTAGCTTCAAAACTCATGAAGCGACACTTAGTAGGTGAGTAATCCATTAACCATGTGGAGCTCCAGACCGAAAGAGCGTCTAAGCCTGAATGAATTTTTTCTAGGCATCATTCGACCGTACAGATAGAGAAGGAATACACGCATTTGAAGTCATCAGCATAAATGTTTCCTCTCTCTTATAGGCAATACAGAGGGGATATGATCTTAGTCTTCAAACTGGTCAGAGGAGTTGATTGTGCTCTTCAGATGGCCAATTTTTTTGAATTGGCAAACATGACAAGTCTCCGAGGTCACCAATACAAACTGACAAGAAATCACGCCAAACTTGAAGTGCGGGCCAACTTCTTTTCCCAACGGGTGATTGACGAATGGAACAAACTGCCAGCCTCAGTTGTTCAGGCTGAAAGCGTTGAAATGTTTAAAAGAAGACTTGATGCATTTTTACTTGATGAACATATATTTAGTCGACAGCAATGATTGATATACTAAAACGACTATCGCCATGTAACATTTGCTTGTTTTGCTAGCGTCTATCTGTAAATAGGGTTTTCAAAGGCTCTGCCTATCTCCCTTATATATACTGAATTATACTGAATTATAAAGAAAAGATTGAGAATGTTTAACTATCGATGAAATATCATTTTTATACCGTGCGAAAAACAAAGGACCTAATACGGTATCTTGAAGGACACCACTAACAATCGGGGTAGCACTTGAGTATGAGGACCCTACTAAAACCTTTTGCTTTCGATCATTTAGGTATGATCGAATAAAGTCAGTAAGGGGACTACAAAATCCTATAGCTTCTAGTTTAGCAAGAAGTCGATTATGAGGCACTTTATCGAATGCCTTACTAAGATCAAAATAGATAACTACCACAGAGAGATAATCATTACGAAGATAGGTTTGTAGATTTAGAAAAGACGTGTGGCAGGTTTCACAAGAGTGGTCCGGTAAGAACCCGTGTTGGGATAAAGTTGATAATTTGATTGCTTATGCAAAAATCCGTGATTTGTTTTGCAATAAGTTTTTCAAAAAGTTTAGCAAGAGAGGGCGTTTTATGAACTCCGCGATAGTTATGAATGTCCGAGTGGGAACCAGATTTAAAAACTGGTATTAAAATAGAAGTTTTACAGTAATCGAAAAAGAAACCATTTTCGAGAAATACAGAGAATAACTTGCTTAGTAAAGGTGGAAAGTCCCTTAACTGTTTAATAAGTGAGTTTGGAATGTTATCAGTTCCAACCGAATGTGAATTTTTTAGGTGAGCTATTTCCTTTTGAATACATGAAGGCGAGAAATTAATGGTTGTTAGAAGCGGATTTGAAAGCAGAGGAATTGTGGGAGTGAGTCTAGTGTAATCGGTAAAGTGGTTGGCAAAAAACTAATTTAACAACTCTGCTTTGCCCAAATCGTCTGTTACAAATTTTTCGTTACAGTTGAGTAAGGGTGGAGTTACATTCAGACGCTTAGCCGATGACCGAACATGGAAGATATGAGCAACAGATTTGGATGAATTGCCATCACTTAGTGCCCGAGAGTCCCTACGCTTATCTCTCGCGAGCCTTATTTTCGATGCTAATTCAAATATTTGTGCAATCCTTAAATGAACTAACAAAGAGCTTTAAGATGAATCTTTAAGATGCTTCCGTAATTTTTTAAGTCTGTTCTGGAGAAAATGCGGAACAGTAGAAGAAGCTGTATTTGAATTAAAAATCTTAAACGGGATTCAAGCCTGGATTTTTTCTGTGAGGCTCTGCAATAGCTCACGGAAAAAGTTTGGATCGTTGATTGAGAATATGCTATGCCAATTTAGAGTGCTTACGAAATTATTTATTATATCATGTTTTTGTAAGCAAATTCGAGTTTATTGCATTTAACCTCAGGCTTCGTAAGAAGGGGGACTGGAAAACAACAGTGAATTATTGCGTGATCACTTGTGAAAAGATCATGATGAAAATTCATAAAGGTAGGGTGGACGTCATTTGTAAAAATTAAATCTTAAATGTTGTCATTTCTAGTAACTGATCTCACCAGTTGGGACATGTTTAAAAAGTTAATAGTAATCGACCAATTTCTGATGTTCAGGCGGAGAGGAATTTGCCTGCCAGTCAACGTCTGGCAGATTGAAATCGCCTACGATTATTTTGACATCAAATTGAGTGTCAGCAACTTTTTAAAATAGTTCACAGAGCTCGCTTTAATTGACAGAATAACACGAAAGTTTATAGAAAAGCCAATCAACGCTTTTTTATTCTGAGGGAGGATAACTGAAGCAAAGCATACATTTCCAGAAAAGGACGAAATGCTCAGTTGAAAAGGGAAATGTACAAAGGATGACTTAATATAAAGGAGGCAACCACCACCACGTTTTTCAGCGTGGTCTTGTCGGTACAAATTGAAATTATCTATAGCAAGCGTTGAGTCAGAAATAAGAGAGTGAACCCAGGATTCAGTGATGCACAGCACATCTGGAGCAAGCTCAACGGCTACTGTTCTAAGCTCAGCCATCTTATTTACAACTGATCTCGCATCAGTTCAGTATAATTTTAGAATAAGAGGCATTGCCTTCAAAGACCCTTGAGGTAGTGCAGTAATTGAAATCTCAATTCAATTTTTTGAGTGACGTAGGCCAAAGTCTTTGAGAAACCTATTTATAACCTGAAATTGGGTGTGGTAAAAAGAGAAACTGAGTGGATTGCAAGATTTAAAAGAGGACCGTAAAATATGGCATGTGGGACGGGAGTCTCAAGGGTTAACTTTCATGCATCATCACCCCGGCTCAATTTGGAACGTAAATCTCTTAAGGTTCCTTTTAAAGCTTTTAAGTTATGATGACATCACATCTGCAGCGAGAGAGAGAGAGAGAGAGATTCCATGGTTTGATCACTCTGACAGAGAAGGAGAACTAATGCACATCCAGTCTGGCCTGCTGAATGTGCAGATTTAATGGAAGACCTCAGAGATTGGTCATGGTAGCAAATTCAACAAGTCATCGGCTCTCCGAGATTACGCCTCCTTAGAATTTGGATTTAAATTGTCAACCTGCAAAGAATTTACTCCTTTCGATTTTTCGATCTACTGGTCACTGGCGGACTTAAGTCATTAGGCTTCGAATTCTAATCGACCCTCACTTTATCCTCATAAGCCTACAGCAAAACAACAGCTGAAACGACAGATCTCCTCATGGTCAATTCTAGCCGGCAGTTCTACGCGATTTTCCAATCCACGAACGGCTGAACCATTTTGTTATTTTATCCATACAGTTGATCTTGCTAAAAACTTCGTCTCATAACTTGAAAAAAGGTTTTTTTGTTTTTACGGTATATATTCATTGTTCGGTGTTAAAAATAAACCCTTCGGGAATTCGCCAAAATGCATGAAAACACGTAGATTTGCACCCAGGCACCTGTGTTCGGTATGCTGTAATGATACCACTACACTCTCGCTGCACACCAAAGCGCCAATATAAACTTTAATCACGCAATAATCACTAGTCATAATACGAATGATTGCAATTCTGGACATTCCTCTTTAAAATCGCCTGCCGCCAAACGGGCCATGAGTTTAATACGTTTTTAGGTGGCAATTGCTAGGACGAAGGCTGAACAACACGCCTTCACCTCTTCAAAGTTTTGGGAGATGAATAAGGATATGCATGGCCTAAAATGGCGATAGAAAAATTATGCAACTTCCTTGTCTTTTACTCAAAGAGACAAATTCACTGACGGAGGAGCTCGAAGAAGAAAAATGAAGATGCGCATTAACAGTCATAAAAACCAATGGCAAAAATCACGCTGTGTCTACAGGACTGGGCATGATCCTTTACCAGACTCTGGTACGGAAAAATGCAGGGATCACAGAAAACGAAGGAAAGCATCAGGGAATCCCTCAAAACCAAAATATAGCAGAGCGTCAGTATGAAAGGATCGAGCCTAGTCAAGTAACGCCTTCTTTTTGCAGCAGCACCACGAAGACTATGTAACTATTTAACTTAAAAATACCAGTGCATTTTGTAAATCTGTAACTTAACCGTAAATGTTACTGTAGCTTCTAGTTTTTGCGATTTTTATGTAAAAATAGGGAGTTTAAAGGCGTAAACCTATTTTCCTTAAATTAATTGAACCCTGAACTGAACACAATCCATTAGCACCTTCTATCCTGCGAATAGGAAATTCAAACTTAGTAGCTTTTACCATGTGGTAGCCCACCCCTAATGTCCATTACTCCGTCTAGAGTGCCAAGACCGACAACTTCTCCAATTCAAAGTTATCTTTGTATTCCTACTGGTGACTTAGCCCTTAAACTGTGCCAAGTTCATCTCGTTCGAAGTTAACGCTAACCATACCAACCACACAGGTCTCAGCTGTTCAATCTAATAAGTTTAGCAATACCCCGGGTAAGTCTATGTATGTTCCTAATTCAAGTTCCGAAAAGAAAAACGTCAGTACAGTGGGGAAATCTGCTAACCTTCCAGCATCTTCAATGACAGTTCGACCGTCGATTTCGACGGGGTCAACCGTATGCTCCACACCAGGTGGTGCAGGGACGGTGACTTGTGCGTGCATTAGTTTTAAGTGATAGTAGCCTTTCGCTGCAGCTATCGCACTCTCTTCTCCTCCCCACCTGAGCCCGGTGTCAAGACAGAGTCAAGAATACCGGAGATGGGAGATGGCGCAGGTGGCTGGCGCGGCCGGAGCCACCCCTGGGCGTGCCAACACACCTGGCTTGGATCCCACGGAGTGGGAGTGCCATAAAGACAACATTAAGAAGGAGCAATTGCAGCCTGACTCTCAGTCCGCCAGTCAGCCACTCCACACAAAACACACATTGGGCTGACCACGCGGTCCGAGTTATCCCGTCAGTTGGCAAACTTCCAAGCCACGGCTTTTAGCTCACCGTGATATTTTCAAGCGCGGCAGATTGTTTATAGTGAGGAAAATGCATTGAGCTGTTGACCTCAATCTCTCCCCCACCCCACAATTAGACTACCATCCGAGCATTAATTATACATACACGAAAGCTCCTTAGCAATAAACCCAATCCAAAAACATTGCAGGCTTCCAAATTAATTAACTGTACTCAATATGGTAACATTTTACCAAAACCATTTGTTCCATTTTCAAACCTTATTCTTCCCTCATATTATTCCAACATTCGTCAAAATCATATTTTTCAGCCATCTAATGTTTTTGCAACCGCAGAAAAATAGCCTTCCTCTCAATGTATGCCACCCAAATAAGTTTCTCTACAATACTCCTAATTTAGTTAACAGTAACAGTCTAACAAATTGTAGACTGCAGCAATTTCGCTTTTCACCAAAACATTATTTCCTGCAGTTTACGTTCCCACCACAAATTCTTCCTTTTTGTAAAAACTAATGAGCATATTCTGCGTTCCACCAATATGCTTAGTAAAATTTAATTCAACGCGAGATCTATCGTGAATAAGATGACTGAGCTTAGAACTGTTGCTTTGGAATTCGACCCAGATGTTTTGTGCATCAAAGAATCTTGGGCTCATGCTTTAGTTTCAGACTCGACGCTCGATTTAGATAATTATAGTTTATATTGACAAGACCGCATTGAAAAATACGTGGCAGGGGTTGTATTCTTTACATTAGATCATCTCTTGTACATTCCCCCTACGATATAAGCATTTCTGCGTTTTCCAAAACTACTTGTTTCATTTCAGTCATCTTCCCACACAAGAAAAAAACCATAATTGGCTGTGTTATTCCACTAATGAAAGCCAACTCGTCGAACTCTTCGGAAAAGCTGCAGAAGCTCCATTTGATGTCAAAATAATTTTAATTTCCCAGAAATCGACTACCGTGCAAATACTTCTCCTACAACATTTGATAACTTGTTTAACACGATTTACTTTTCAAATATTTTTTCAATTAGTCAGCTCAGTGCCTATAAAAGATAATATTTTACATTTAATTTTTACTAATGGTGTCCATCCTTTGCTTATAAATTTCCACCAAGACCTTTTTACAAATGATTACACATTAATTCGTTGTTGTATTCCTGTCTCCTCCTCCGTAAAGACAGAAATAAAACGTACCTATTTCGACTTTGCTCATGTAAACAAAAAAGTATTTAATAATTTTACAAGCACTCTGGATTGGCGAAATTTTTTTTTCAAATAACGATCCAAGTTTATTTCGCAATACATTGCAAATCATACCAGAAGGACTCATCAATTTTCAAATACTGCTTTTTCCACGGTCCCACACGTCAAAATCGACTTAAATTTTCAAAAACAGCTTAAGAATCCGTCCATCAGTTCGTTATCGGTCCACTCAAGGATCGAACAAATTTACTTCAAAAATGAGGATCGCGCCAGATGGGCGTAGGGAGTCTCTAGAAATCAGCAGTGCTAATACTTCCACATCTATTGCCCAAATGTTCCGTCTCAATTCTTTCGCTAAATCTCACAAAGTCTTCCGCCTCTACTCAATTGCGATAGTAATTAAATTACGGAGGATTAAGATGAAACAGAATTGTTAAATTCGTTCTTTACCGAGCATTTTACTATTGAAACTAATCCCATCCCGTTAATTGCTCTGACATCTCATGAGTTGCTCACTTCCATTAAATTTGTTCCTATAAATATTCAGAAACAGATAGGCAGAATTATTTAATCACACTCAATTGGAACCGACAACATCCCAAATTCCCTCATTAGACAGCTTAGTGATTTTCCCTCTTTTTTTGAGCAGTGTTCTCAGTTTTTCTCAAGAATGGTTCCTTTCCGAATTATTTATTCATTAATTGCCAGTTTACAGGCTAGATAAAAAAATGTATACAGTAGAGGATCAAGCTGATAGTGAAAAAACTCCTGATCGTTATTTAAGTGTTTTCAGGAAAAAAAAATTGCAGTTCCTTGAATGTTAACAATTCGGAACGGGGAAGGGTTGACACAGGTGCATGGTTTAGTCGTTCTCTCTAACGTGTTATGGATCTGGTATTCTGCACCAGATAAAGGTGTGTCGGCGAACGGTCGCGCTATGTCTATAAAGGAAGTAGCCGATTACAGATTGCAGAGCCAGCAAAATTGCCCTCAGGATGAAGCCTGCCACCGGATTCAGAGACCGTGAAAACCCTCAGAACGGAAGAGAGTTTCCTCCGAGTCGGTACACAAAATTCGTGAAAGGTGTTCTGAATGTAGAAAACTAGTGACAGCTCTTGTAAATAAAGGACAGCCTTGCTGAATTTTGATACTTCTGGGTAGCCTAATCCAGATTGCTATGACGTTAACGGAAAAAAACTGGCGGTATCTAACTGCGCATGCCAGAGAAAGGAGTAAAATAAATAAATAAATAAAAAGTACATTAAATGCCCAGAGGGCCCCATCAGTACAAACTTAAAATCGTGGTTTAAATAAATACAAAGGGGATAATTGCTGCACTATGTGAGCATCCATATGAACAGCAGAAATGAGTAGTATGGTAAACATATCCGATTCAAAAGGATTTGCCATTTTTAAAACAAAAGTCAGCAATATTTGGCATATAAGGTGAACTGAAAAAGAAGCAGTAAAAAAACTATTAGGGTTAAATCGGAGGCGGAGTTCGGCGAGCCACCAATTTAAAAAAAACATAGGAGAAAAAACTGCTTAACTAAAAAATTTATAGCTAAATGAAATGACATCTCGATGACTGGTGCGCCGATACCCCTACTGAGGACCGCCAAAGGCACAGACCTTACTGAAAAAAATGCGAAGGCTGATCATCTTTCGGAATTTTTTAGTCTGTTTTCACAAAGGAAACGAGTGACGATTACCCTACCAATGGCTTCGAAGTGGATACATGAGTCGAGACTGTTCATTTCACAGAGAATACTGTCCTCAAGGAACTTTTGGGGTTAAGTGAATCTAAGTCTCCGGGTCCCGATGAAGTACCTGCCAAGCTGTTGAAAAAGCTCGCGAGGGAGTTGGCAAAACCACTCTCTACGCTTTTCCAAACATCCTTTCAAACCGGAAGTCTACCAGCCGACTGGAAATCCGCATGGATTACGCCGCTTTATAAGGGTGGAAACCGGGTCTCTGCCAACAATTATCGACCGGTCAGCCTAACTTCAGTTTGCTGCAAAATAATGAAAAATAATTAAGCAACAACTTATGTAGTTCCTAGAACATAACAATCTGCTATCCGAGGTCCAGCATGGTTTCCGTAGAGGTAGATCCTGCGTCACAAATTCGCTTTACTGTTTAGAACGTTGGACTGAAGCGGTCGATAGAGGAAAAACGGTGCACGCAGTCTATATCGACTTCAAAAAGGCTTTTCATAGCGTGCCGCACCACCGCCTTCTTAATAAACTCAACCGCAAAGGTATAAGAGGTAGACTTCTGACATGGGTAGAAAACTTCTTAACTGGCCGCTCACAAACATTATACCAAAGTTGAGGTTGAGAGTGGTGTTCCCCAAGGCTCGGTTCTCGGCCCTATTTTGTTCATTGTCTACATCAACGGTTGTGCCAACGAACTGGACTGCGATTTTGCCATGTTTGCCGATGATATCAATTTTTGGCGCGTCATTCAAACTGCGGCTGATGAAGAGAACTTGCAGGCAAACTTAAATCGACTCCAGAAATGGTCAAATGACTGGCTCTTGCCGTTTAATGATAGCAAGTGCAACATCATACGAGTCGGAAAAAGCAATCCTTCGAACCGTACGGTTCACAGTCTGAATGGCATTCCATTGAAAGAAAGGGATGCCCAAAAGGACCTGGGAGTCTGGATCACGCCCTCGCTTAAACCCTCCCTACATTGTGCCAAGGTAGCGAAGTCAGCCATGTCGATTCGGTACCTCGTTAAACGAGCTTTCACAGCTTTCACTACCGATTGCTTCGCTAAAGTCTTCGGAACATTTGTGCGGCCACAGTTGAAGTTCGCGATCCAAGCTTTGAGACCCTGGGCGGCGAAGGACATCAACATCCTCGAAAAGGTCCAAAGGCGAGCAACAAAACTTGTCCTTGGACATGGCTCACAGGCTTATGAAACACTGCTGTCGAATCTCAATCTCTTTCCCTTGCGCTATAGACAGCTTCGGGGGGACCTGATACTAAAATTCCACACACTACGCATACAGGACTGTTGTCTCGTCCCTGGTGATTTCTTCGAGTTAGCAAAAGCAACGAACTTGAGAGGTCATCCTCTTAAATTACGTGTGACTGGAGCAAGGCTAGACACTCGGAAGTACTTCTTCTCCAAAAGAGTAGTCGAAGCTTGGAATAGTCTTCCTCTGGATGTTGTAATGTCGGACTCCTTGGAGGTTTTTAAGCGAAAGTTAGATCGATATAATGGTGTGAGCTACAACACGAACTGAAAGTTGAAAGAGTGACGTCAGCAAATAAGGTATTTGTGATACTACTAGCTATATTTAAGTAACATTTGATTATGTTCGTTATTTTTGTTTGAAGTCTTGCACTCTCCCATAATTTCCATGCTGGAGTCCTCGAGGTCTTCGCTGTTTAATTATTTGCACACCTTGGTGACACCGTGAGTGCTCTCATCAGCTGGACGTGGCGGCTATCGTCTGTGCGGTGTATGAACGTTCTCCCTTGGTTCGAACCGCAATGGACCGAGGATGATCTGGGCATATATTTCCGCTTTTTAAATCCCTCAACGAACTCTGCAATCAGCAAGGGAGCATCTGGCTGATTCATGTAACCTCCACAATGCCCCCCCCCTTTGCCCCCCCCCAAGGGTGACAGTTTTTTTTCTCCTAAATATCACCGGGAGTTTTTTTACTGTCTGCTATTTTTCAACTATGTTGACCAAGCCAACATATCGAGATACTATTTTTTGATAGCACAACTCACATTCACAAATAAGGAATTCAAAGGTGACTCACCTAAATTTCCCTCAAATATACTGATACTGATACTGAGAGTAGTCGAGATGCCTCAAAGATGTAAGGGGGTTAAATGTACGACCGTTTTAAATTATAAACAATAAAAATATTTCCTTTTGTAATCTGTGAAGCCAAAATGAACCAAGGTAAGTAAGCTCACAGCGTTTTCGGTAGGACAGGTTTCGGTGTTCCGAAGAGAAAACTCTTTTAGTAAAGAAATTCTGAACCGATTCCCTCTTCTTCCGTTCCCTAGCTTGCAGAAGGCTGAATAAAAACAAGCAGTATTCCAGACTAGGTCTGACATAAATTTTATAAAGGCTGGTTCAAATATTGACGGTTTTAAGGTTTTGTGACTTAACCCAGTAGTTCGTCGTGCTTTCGAGACAACGAGGGCGCATTGCTCTGTCAGATTAAGACGACTAGATATGACCAGATCCTTTATTAAGAATTAAGAATTAATATTTAAATAGCACCGAAAAGGCACTGTCTAAACAAATATTAGTAACGAAATAAAGTTATGACAATGTGTGAAGATAAAATGAACAAATACTTCATAATGTAGACATAACTTGTCCTGCTATGTCAACAGTTAGCGATGTTTTGAAATTAATGGTGAACTAGAAAAAATAGGCAGGGAAAAAACTCCTTCCTCAAAAATCGAGGCAGAGTTCAATAGGCCTTCAATTTTGCATAAAAGGTAGGAGAAAAAAACTGCTTAGGAAAATAAGGTCAGGTGGTAGAGTAGGGTAATACTGCAGTGGCATTTCAGAATGAGATAATCAAACGTCAAGATGATTCGTTATTGATCACTTAGGCGTATGAATCAAAATCTCACGAAAATGCGTCAATGATGATGGTGTATCCAACGAAACGTCAGCATTTTAGGCTGTGGACCACCGAGTGTGTACGTCTGAATGACTTCATCGTTTGGATGACTGTTGATATAAGGAGACATCATGGATCGTGGGCGACTCGAGGTAGCAAAAATATAGTTTCAAGAGGGTCACTTAAATTCCCGATGATCCTTTCTCCAGATCATGGGGATAGCTACTGGGAAAAGATGAGGAAAATAAAAGGTTAATAGAATCAGTGTTAAGATAAATGTGCAGTCTTCGCTTGAATGCAGATAGACTAGTTAATGACCTTATTTCAATTGACAAGTTATTCCAAAGAAAACTCTACATAGAACCAAATAAGAGAGAAAGTTTACACGTGGAGGATGCAGGTGGAGGTATAATAGGTGCAGAAAGCTTGGGGAGAGTTGAGCTAGTATTAAGTAGGAATGCGAGACATAAGCCTGCTTCCAGTCTCCTGACCCAAATAAAGTTAAGCTTTGTTAGCTGGCATCTTGTTGAGTAAAAAGTAGTTGAAAGGGTCGGAAATAGAAGTTTTTTGTGAAATGTCTTTGGAAATTTTTAATTTTTGAACGGCTAGATTTGTTCATTAAATCGAAGAAAGGACAGCAAAAGTCAAGAATGGGATAGAGAATAGAGAGATTATAAGAAATAAGAAATAAAGCCACAAATCTGAGCAGCTTTGGCCGTAATTCTATCGGCATGAGGCGAAATATCTAATTTATTGGTGTAGCTTAAGCCAAAGTCCTTGATGGAGGAACATTAAATCATTGGGCAACCTTCAAAAATAAGAGGTCGTGGCAGCCTTACAGGCCCAAAACTCATGTAGCGACACTTAGTTGGTGAGAACTCTATTAGCCATGTGGAGCTCACGGCCAAAAGAGCGTCTAAGTCTGAATGAATTTGTTCCAGGCACTGTTCGGTCGTAGAGTTAGAGAAGGAGTACACGCATTTGAGGTCATCAGCATAAATAAAAGATTGAGAATGTTTAACTATCGATAAAATATCATTTATATACAGTAAAAACAACAAAGGACCAAATACGGTACCACTAACAATCGGGGTAGCACTTGAGTATGAGGACCCTTCTAAATCGTTTTAATAAATAATAATAATAATAAATTGTGTATTTAAGGCCCAGAGGGCCTCATCATTACAAACTTAGTACCGTGGTTTAAATTAATACAAAGTGGATAATTGCTGCACTATGTGAGCATCCATATGAACAGCCGAAATGAGTATTATGGCAAACATATCCGACTCAAAATGATTTACGATTTTTAAAACAAAAGTCAACAGTTTTTGACATATACGGTGAACTGGAAAAGAAGCATTAAAAAAACTCCTAGGGTTAAATCGGAGGCGGAGTTCGGTGAGCCGCCAATTTAAAAAAATAGGAGAAAAATACTGCTTCACTAAAACATTAATAGCTAAATGCAATGGGATATTATTGTGATGTTGATGACAACGAATGAGTGTTCGGAACGCTTCTTGTCGGGTGAGAGGTAATATAGCAGTCAGAGCTACTGTTTATAAACACCAGTGGAGGTGAGAGAGGACGAACTCATCGTAGACAACATGGTCGAAACGAAGAGGGGACAGTAGAGGTCACGAGATCATCATCCAGATGCGACCTTGCTGACTGCATAGTCCATCACCAAAGAGGCGAAACTATCAGAACACGCCTCGATCATAAGCAGAACCTGGAGATTATCGTCAAGGTTGCAAATTCGGAGGAAAGTATCAAGGTTGTCAAGAGTTGGCAATGCTAGTTTAAAAGGAGGGAAAGAAAAAGTGAATGCAAAGATTGACTGCAAAGGATGATGGAAATATAATTAGAGACCAATATAAAATCAAGGGAGCTGCCTAAAATACCAGGAGGACCCTTTTCAAAATCCAAAAGTTGCGAGCTTGGGAAGGAAACAGACAATAAGGACTTTATATCTTCCGAAGTTAAATTTTTTCGTTATTTGGTTTTGAAAATAGCTAATGTAGACGACAACCTAATTTGCAGTGGAAGATTATTACATATAAAAGCATATTTTGAGGCAAAAAACTGAGACCAGTAAGTTGTGGAGCTAAAGGGTGGCAAAATGATCATGGACGTATTACGAGTGGCATAGGGTCGATCTACCGGAGTGAGAGCGTTAATTCGAGAGAGATTTGGGCTAGAGTTAACGCGAAACAGGAAGCAGAGACCGGCTTCGAGTCTTCTAACCCACAGAAATTTAATGTTTGCTAACTGGCATCTATCCGTATAAGAGATACTGGATCCAGGAAGAGAAAATAGGCTTCGAGTAAAAACCCTCTGAACTTTTTCAATCTTACTGCGGTGAGAGGCGTTCATCGGCCCAAAGAGGGGACAGCAGTATTCTAGGATAGGAAGAACAAACATGCGGTATAGGTTTTACTTTATTTCCGGAAGGAAGAAATTATGTGATATAAAACCACATATCTGTGCAGCCTTTGCAGAAATTCGATCTGCATGAGGCGAAAATGCTAGCTTATTCGTGTAACTTAGACCTAAGTCTTTTATGGTTTGAATGTATACACAGACTGGGACATAACAATCGCCTCAGGTAGGTTATTCCACGGTTCCACGACACGGTTGGTGAAAAAATACTTCCTTACAACAAATTTTACTTGGGGCACACTTAGTGTAACATAGACCTAAGTCTTTTATGGTTGATCGTTCTTACAGAGTACTATTTTGAAATACTAGGGGTCCAGGAAGCTTGGCGGGGCCAAAACACATGAAACTGCTATTGGATGGAGAAACTTTCATCTGCCAAGTACAGCTTCAACGTGAGAGCATAAGTAGATCAGTGTTGATTTTATCAACGCAACTATTGGCAATGTCTTTAGAAAATGAATAAATGCACTTGAAATCGTCAGCGTAAACGAAGTTTTGTGAATTTGTGAGTAAATAGTTGAAATTTCGTTTATGTACAGAATGAAGAGGAAGGGACCTAGAAACCGTGCCTTTAAAAACGCCACTCGTGATCGGCTGAGGCCTCGAATAGCTAATTACCTACTAAGACCTTCTGGCTGCGGTTAGACAAGTAGGAACCAATGAAGTCAAGGAGAGGAGGCCGGATGCCGAGGGCTTCCAGTTTCCCAGAAGACGTCTGTGCGGTACCTTGTCAAAGTAGTAGATCGCAACAACAACTGACTGCTGCTCATTACGAAGGGAAGTGACGAGGTTAAGAAAAAGCTATGTGACACACTTCGC
>WEDG01005801.1:0-72925 GCA_017591395.1 Schistocephalus solidus | reverse complement strand
ACAAAGCAATTAGCTCTTGGCTCAATGGTAGAGCGTCGACTCAATTACCAAAGGTCGTTGGTTAGAATCCCAGGTGTGCTACACTTGGGATTGGGTATGACTGGCTGATGACGGCTAAATAGCTAGAAATGGCCTTTTGCGGTCTCCCCTTGTCTTTGACGGTTCCACTATAACAACATATGCTACATGTCGCTATGCCCGGTCCCAATTGTCCGTTTCCGTGGTCGGTATGTGCCCTATGACACAACGTTCGTTATCGCCAGTAGCAAGTTGGCAGGCAGCAGAATGGGATCTCAGCAAGATCCTAACTACATCAGTGGAGGTAACGCATAATTTAGGTCTGTTATTTTGAGGTCACAGGATCTACGGCACTCTTTATCTATGCCTTAGGCGGGGGCCTTTTGATATTTGATAAAAAGTGCACGGAAAAATAACCGAACAAAGGCGCCGCATCCGTTGGAAGAATTATACCTTTGACATTGGGGAGGTTGCCTTTTCTGAATGCTTTCGAAAGTCATGAGCTGGAAGCGCGTGATAAACCAGTCCCTAGATGGTGCCGATATCTTCAGTCGGAAATATTTAGCCGTTCGATAGATGGTAATTCTGTTAAACTCTTAAGCTTTACCAACTGTTAAATTTCCCGCCATTTGAATGAGAAATGAAAAGCCGACCGAAGCCGAACTTTACGGACCCAGCAATGATCAAGTCCCCGTGGAGGCGCGTTTGTTCGCAAACCGAGACGAAAATGTACAAGAACAGCTCATTTCCGGAAGTTCATGTTAATTTTGCTGAGTCTCGCACCACCAGTGGCGTTGCATTTACGCAGGCCGTGTTAACTTCGCAGTCAGCAGTACTTTGTGTTGTTCTTGGCTCAGTTAATCTGGCGGTCACACTTCGCGAATGCGGGGAGGAGCGGGGCTGAGGAGGCGATATTACGGCCATTTTTAAAGTGCAATTATTTCTTTTTCCAAGGCAAATATGAACGGATGATAACAGTTAAACATTCCGAAAGGAGTCATAATCTCTTGTGCGGCACGTGGTCGTGTGGGCCGTTTAGCCGACAGTTTTATGAAAGGTCGATTTGTGCATTTGGTCGAATACGGACGGTGTGTTGAAATGCAGCTTGAAGGATAAAAGTAATCTGGGCGTGACTGGCTGCTCGACAGTGAAGCTTCAAGGTCAACATTTTGGGGCCATAGAATGGGGTCAGAATAGATGCCAACGGTAGTGAGGTCGTGTTATGTATGGACTCAGTTGGTTCCCCTCACACAGCGTACTGCTCAAACTTTATGCATCGAAAGGGCAGTGTTCACGTGGTCCAGCCGAATAGAGCTTCAACAGCTTCAATGCGCCAAAAGGTCAGAGGTTTTAGCATCCCAAAGTTAGAAAATTCATTTCCTGAAAAATTAAGTGACCAGAGAATCAGTAAAGCAAAGCACGAAAGAATGCTGAAATCGGACTGTCATTTAAATTGAAATATTAGAATCACATGTATGTGGGCTTCGGTGATGTGTGCTGATTGAAGGCCAGGATACATACACTGCTTTGGCTTTCAGCTACGCCTTACTGCTCACATGGTTAGTGTTTCCAGTTTCTTCGGTATAAACATTCTTCTCGGGGTTGACAAAAATACTCACTGTATTTCCAAAATATAGCGGTGAGCAACAAACTATCATCATATACCCGATTGCAACCGACAAAGCAATTAGCTCTTGGCTCAATGGTAGAGCGTCGACTCAATTACCAAAGGTCGCTGGTTAGAATCCCAGGTGTGCCACACTTGGGATTGGGTATGACTGGCTGATGACGGCTAAATAGCTAGAAATGGCCTTTGCGGTCTCCCTTGTCTTTGACGGTTCCACTATAACAACATATGCTACATGTCGCTATGCCCGGTCCCAATTGTCCGTTTCCGTGGTCGGCATGTGCCCTATGACACAACGTTCGTTATCGCCAGTAGCAAGTTGGCAGGCAGCAGATTGGGATCTAGCAAGATCCTAACTACATCAGTGAGGGTAACGTGCATAATTTAGGTCTGTTATTTTGAGGTCACAGGATCTACGGCACCCTTATCTATGCCTTAGGGCGGGGGGGCTCTTTGATATTTGATAAAAAGTGCACGGAAAAATAACCGAACAAAGGCGCCGCATCCGTTGGAAGAATTATACCTTTGACATTGGGGGAGGTTGCCTTTTCTGAATGCTTTCGAAAGTCATGAGCTGGAAGCGCGTGATAAACCAGTCCCTAGATGGTGTCGATATCTTCAGTCGGAAATATTTAGCCGTTCGATAGATGGTAATTCTGTTAAACTCTTAAGCTTTACCAACTGTTAAATTTCCCGCCATTTGAATGAGAAATGAAAAGCCGACCGAAGCCGAACTTTACGGACCCAGCAATGATCAAGTCCCCGTGGAGGCGCGTTTGTTCGCAAACCGAGACGAAAATGTACAAGAACAGCTCATTTCCGGAAGTTCATGTTAATTTTGCTGAGTCTCGCACCACCAGTGGCGTTGCATTTACGCAGGCCGTGTTAACTTCGCAGTCAGCAGTACTTTGTGTTGTTCTTGGCTCAGTTAATCTGGCGGTCACACTTCGCGAATGCGGGGAGGAGCGGGGCTGAGGAGGCGATATTACGGCCATTTTTAAAGTGCAATTATTTCTTTTTCCAAGGCAAATATGAACGGATGATAACAGTTTAACATTCCGAAAGGAGTCATAATCTCTTGTGCGGCACGCGGTCGTGTGGGCCGTTTAGCCGACAGTTTTATGAAAGGTCGATTTGTGCATTTGGTCGAATACGGACGGTGTGTTGAAATGCAGCTTGAAGGATAAAAGTAATCTGGGCGTGACTGGCTGCTCGACAGTGAAGCTTCAAGGTCAACATTTTGGGGCTATAGAATGGGGGTCAGAATAGATGCCAACGGTAGTGAGGTCGTGTTATGTATGGACTCAGTTGGTTCCCCTCACACAGCGTACTGCTCAAACTTTATGCATCGAAAGGGCAGTGTTCACGTGGTCCAGCCGAATAGAGCTTCAACAGCTTCAATGCGCCAAAAGGTCAGAGGTTTTAGCATCCCAAAGTTAGAAAATTCATTTCCTGAAAAATTAAGTGACCAGATAATCAGTAAAGCAAAGCACGAAAGAATGCTGAAATCGGACTGTCATTTAAATTGAAATATTAGAATCACATGTATGTGGGCTTCGGTGATGTGTGCTGATTGAAGGCCAGGATACATACACTGCTTTGGCTTTCAGCTACGCCTTACTGCTCACATGGTTAGTGTTTCAGTTTTCTCGGTATAAACATTCTTCTCGGGGTTGACAAAATACTCACTGTATTTCCAAATATAGCGGTGAGAAAGTGGCTGTTAATGTCTTAAATATCAAGAGTTGGTTTTTTTTTCTCTTAGCTAAAAAACACCCCTAGTGTCGCATTTATACCGAATGTTTTGTTTACATCAAGTCTTTTGCCATGGTGTTTCAGAGACCCCGGTTAGACGAGAAAAAAACGACTACCTTATTTCCGTTAAGGTCTCGCGAAACGTCTGTTAACATTCCCTGAGATAGAATCAGGAGCCATGGTTCTATTGTTCATGTGAAAATAAAACAAAAATAAAATGAACGCACACGTCTAATTAATGAAAAGATAAATTGATGTGACAGCTAACAGCTTTGATTGTCTTCTTCGACTAATCTCACTATTGACAGCTGTACGATTGCGGCTGTTCTATTCATTGGTGGAAAAGTGGTGTTTCCAAATGTTAAACCTCTTCCTGATTGAAGTTTGCTACGCTACGTTTATGCAAGTCGGCTTATATATAGTCTACCAACCCTTGTGAGATGTGTGTAAATAACATTGTCCTGTTGCTTTTTCACGAATTATTCGCATAAAACATGTTTATTTAGAATGTTGCCAAAACGTCCTTCTTTTATAGAATGCCTCTTTATGATTATGGAATGGGCGAAAGACCCAAGTTTAGCCCGTCATTAACTTTCAGCTGCGAGATCTCAGGTTCTTATCCAGATGTTCCGTTTATACAAGGCACTAAGGGTTGCTCAACGTAGGAGTACTCCTGCTGCGTCATGCACAGCTGTTCGTGTAGCGTAACCTACATTTGCGTTGTTTCGGTCAACTTTTCGAATTCTCAGTTGACCCTCTTGTGAAAAACTCGGTGGTCTCGGTGGGATTCGAACCCACGCCAGCATGTGAAAGGCTTTATTACGGCCAACGGTCTAGCCAACACAGCTCCGATGCCCCCATCAGTAACCGTGAGTATAATCCCATTTGGGCCAAGTTACCCGCCCTGCCTACTTCAACGTATGGAATCCACCAATTCTAATAAACTAAGCTGGCTTAAGTTTGTCGTATTTCAGTCCGGATAGCACTTCCTTAATTATTACCGACTTGGAAGAAAACCGAGCATTTTAACTTACATAGAAAGCGACATTCAAAGGGTTGTTTCTGGCTTATGTGCTATGCTTGTCAAGTACTGGCCTAAGCAAAGGTTACCTATGTAATACCAACTGAGATCAGGAGTGCCATACACTATTCTAGTGTGCGTGCACCAAGTGATTGGGAAATTCCATGTTGTCTCGGGGCTAATGGTATTGAATCTATGTGGGCACTCACACAGAATGTAACAAAGAACGCTTGAAAGTTTTTTTTCTATTCTGATCCTTACTTATGTACAGAGTAGATTGATAACATAAACGAAAACGCATTCCAATGATTAAATGTAATTATCAATCTTGGTAGCATTTCCTCCTTCCAGTTGCAGATTCACCTTCCAACTGTCGATTGCACAATCATAGGTCATCATCGAAGGTCACTGGATTTGAGTATCCTGCCTCATATGTCCCGCCTGCGCTTGTATACAGAATTTGCTCCAACAATCACCCTTTCACCTTTTGGTCATTTACGTTCCTAAGGACAGGTAAAACCTCCACTTTGGAATTTGCAAGTTAAATATGTGAACTGCTAAGAGGGTTGTCAGTGTGTGCTCCTAGAAATCGGAGCAATGATGCAGGCGTCATCGGGTTAAATATCCAAGGTATCGAGACTAGGGAACTTGTCAATCCTGGGGCATCTATCGCTGATCCGACAGAAAATACGTGTTAATTCACACTCCATTTTAAATTCTGGTTTTATGTCTTGGCCTGTCAGCACATTCCATTCACGTACTCAGTGCATGTCTAATGCTTCAATGAGGCAGTTCAGATCTCACGTGCGTGAGAGGACCAATTAGGCCACAGTAAGGAGAAGTCATAGCAACTTAACTCTCAGTTTTTCGTTCTCTCTTAAATACTCTTATGAGGACCGACTTAACCCGTCGAATCGCAACCTTACTGGACACTAATTTTAGCACGTCATGTTAGATTCAGGTGTATCATATTTATTATAGTGAGGAAGGCGCCAGTGCTTTGTAAGGAGGGATTCCCACAGTATTGGCCTTTCTCTTGCTTCCCTCGCCCTACCCCAGTCGACTGTTCAAACTTGTCAGTCAGCCAGTGATGGGGTTTGGTGCAGTGGCTGACAAAGCGACGCAATTCGTCTTCACATGCTCCACACAGCCTGTTGATCAATACATGGACCACGTTACGCCAACAGACATACATGCCATTTACCTGATCTGTTTCATTTTTTCGTCAGATCAGCCATATCTATGGTGGCGAAACGGGTTGCACGGTTGCTCCCAGAACGAGCCTTATTGTCACAGGTGTGGCACGTCTAGGTGGGTTGCGTACTAGCCACACATGTTAGTGGTTGCCCATTAGAATTGCTCTCGATATATATACTTGGAGAACAAAAAAAATTATACTGTATTAAATCAATCACATGGGAAATTACTTTGTCTCAGCAAGTGGAACAAGCAACTACTTTTACTTGATGTAGCACAATCAAGAGGATTGTAAATCATAAAAAGATTTTACGCGCATTGAAAGGTTGAAGTGATGCTCCAAAAGGAAGTGGTAGCCAAGGCCTATTATGGACAGAGTCACCGAACACTGGAAAATTACTTCCAGATAAACTGACGCCATCAGCCGGCTATGCTTCAACCTCACACCAGGCGCCTGAGACCGGTGCTTGCATAAATTGATGAAATCTCATCCCCGTAACTACTCGTAGATCAGATTTTAGATGAAAGGCCGAGAATCCGTACTTCAAAAGGAAAAAGCATTTGAATCAATACGGTTTGATGAGCTAACTCTTCATATATAACTAGCTGCTAAAAGAAGCCATTCCTTTGTCTCTGTGGGTAAGCTTTGTTGGTTGGTGCGTTCCGATATAAAACAGCCTGTGTAGGCTCCAGTCGGATAGTTTCCAGGCGAAACCGAATTGTGCCTTTTCATCCTGAAATCAGAATAGGCCGCTGAAAATCACTTGATGTGATTTTTATGCAAACAATTTGCTGCAATGTAACGCATACCGCTAACTGCATTCTCAAAACTGTCTGACAAGACGCACCAACTGCCACCTTTCTCGCGAACGTTCGCGCGGAATCAGGCTACTGCCGTGGAATTTTAATTTTTAATAATGATTTAAAAAACAGCACACTTGTAAGTCCTTTCTTTCTGTGTAGCAGGCTGAACAAAAAGCATTGGCCTATGTAAAGGCGTTCTGCGCCTGGTTTGTTTCAAAACAGCCTGAATTTTTCAAGCTTTTATAATTTATTTCCCCCGTGCACGCACGCTACAGGCGATACTCGAATCTAGAAAATTTCACACTATGCAGAAGTGGACACGCAGGCAAGTTTTTGTTTGGAACTAAAATAAAAGTCTACAAGTCCTTAAAATGAGCTGGACCATCTTTCCAATTTGAAGTAATTGGCTGAGCCCAGCGTGCAGGTTGATTTATTGAGGGCCTGCCCAATGGTTTTAAAAGATGCAGGTATATCTGATTTATCCAGACAGTAAATTTTCTTCAACATCGACCAGAACTTTTTAAACTGGGTTGTAGCATAAAGCAATTCTGGCATCATGTGATTCAACATTTTCTTACAGTTCATCCGAATAATGAATTCTTTTATTCAAAAAGTACCAGTAATCCTTAAAAAAGTGGCAAGTGACAATACAAGGACAGAGCGTTTATCTAGTTAGACAAACCGTTGGAACTAGGAGACATCAGCAAACCAATTTCCTTGTTGTTAGTAGCCTTCTGTGTGAAAAATCTTTTATCCGCAAACGAAATTCGAGGGTCGCTCAAAGTGAAGTAGGTAGATCCTTCGAGTTAAAAAGTCACAGTGATTGATTCACATGGCCAGGCGGGTTAATATTTAGAATTAATAGTACAAACTCGTTGCAAGTTCAAAAGGTTGACGAAGGTGACTGTGCCTGGTAGGGAACCTTTTTCTTGTTCTGTGATTTCCCGTGGTCTCCCTCACCAGACTTGAATGCTTTAGGAGCTACAAAGCTCGCAAATGTCAAAGAAACCTGTGCTTTCCACATTCGATGGGGACTTTTCTGCCACGGGAAACTGCAAATTGGTGTGAGCTTACAGTTAAAATGTCGCAACAGGAAGGAAAAAGACCGTCTGTATTCCTTTTCCCTATTGGAATGCCAGTTCCCGCTTTAGATGGTACATATTGCACGATACGGCTCCTAGCAGCCTAGTCGTGCATGATGGAGCAGAAATTCGAAAAACGTTGGTTTGCTCTGAGTGTGTTTAACCGAATCAAGTGTGAGTTTTTGAAGTGGGTTAAATTAATAAACCTTATATGAAACCATCCTTCCATGAATCATTTGTCCAAACAATCTTTGGGTTGTTAATAGTCCTCAAACCACAAACTTTTGTTTTACATTTGTCTCTCAAGAAAAGTTTTCATATGTCTTCATTTAACAATTGGAGAAGGAAACAGGGTATGCGCTAACAAGGATTTCTTGGTACTGTGTGGGAGCATTTTATAATAAATGGAAGCCTCTGAGACCGGCACTTCTTTGCCAAGAGGAGAAGGTGGAAACAAGACTAAAGAAGTTACCAATATAACGACAGAATTCTCGTAACGTGGAAAATAGGGGGTTTATGTGGTATTCGTTTGAACAACTACGTAAACGTTGTTCAAAACTGCCTGCAGTGCGATTCTACCTCTATTTTTCGGTAAAAAAAGCTTACTTATAAAGCCTGAGAAGACATTTTGACGGACCACTAGTATTCAACTTAAAATTCAGATAGATTAGAAAGCCTTTGTTTCATTGCAGTTTCGGAATCAGTAGACAATAACCAGTAAAAAATTAAACGTTGTGAATTTGTCGCCAAATTTCACTTAAGTAACCAAAGGGTTTGGATTGGGGACTTGTGTCATATGCCTTGTCCCCCCAAAAGCAGAACGGAAATCCAAATGCTGCTTAGGCCTACGAAAATAATTTGGCCCAACTGGCCTTTCTAAGACTGAAAACTCGTCCAGAAGTGGGGCGTTAGCACACTCAGCCTACCGTACAGGTACAACATGTGACCTATCTCATGAAATGTGCTACAATTTACAAAATATTTCTAATCACATGCAACCTCACACCAACGCACGTAACAAAGCCTTGAAATAAAAATCGCAACCTTAAATGGGCCTAAAACTTCAAGAAAATATGAAAATTAATATTTCTTTGTGTAAAATTACCAACGTTTTTTAAAAAAGTAAAAATTTTGAAAACGTTTAAATTGCTGTAGCTGTGACTGCTAAATGTTAATAGAATTTTCATAAAAAATCGAAAATAAAGCATTTTGCGCATATTAGGAGAAATTTTCGTTCATCCAATTTCCTTATTAATATTTCTTGCATTGCCCATTCATCTTAACATTCAAAATATGATATTACTTAAAAGCATTAACCAAAATCGTTACTTTTTGGACATTATTTCTAATGCAGCTCGCCGTTTGGGTCATATCACTAGATTTATCCAAACTTGAAAACTCGTTGCTGAGTAAAATAAACGTCAACATTTTTTAAGGATAAGTTGTTAAAGCTGAATTCATCCCTTGTTTCTGCAAAGCAATGCAGTTCCTTGCATTTGCCTTCACCTGGTTTTCTTTGACTTAAATTCAGATTTTTCGGTTACAAAAGTAGTTTACTAGAAACTTTTCTTAATTATATTTATCTTCTTTCATACCACAAAGCATACAAACAACGGGTTTTCTTTTTGATAGTAAATTGTATGGGAAATTTCTTGGATAACCTGCAACCTCCGGTCTCGCCCAAATTCTGCTTTTTTCTTTCAATAAGCAAGATTAGAAATGCATTGTTCTTTATTAAAAGGCTTACTGAGCCTCAAATCACTCAGCAAATCAAATAAAAAAAACCAAATATGCATTAAACTAGCAACTGAAATATCGATCACGACATTGTATAAGTTGGGTGTACTGTACACTTTTTACAGTCTCAAAAGAAGAAGCAGAAGAAGAAGAAGAAGAAGAAAAAAGAGAAGTAGGAGGAGGAGGAGGAGGAGGAGGAGGAGGAGGAGGAGGAGTAGGAGGAGGAGGAGGAGGAGAAAAAGGGCCTTCCAAAATCCTGATAATGGGCATATTACTCTGAGATTTGGACTCATGCTTCAGTTCCTCAGAGAATAGAAATCTGTTAAGTGTGACATCCGTTTTTGCCCCGTATATATACTTTGATCACTGGTGATTCCGGTTTGAGATTAGCCGGTTGAGGACGGATGTCGAACGCTTCCTTTACAGAATATCTTTGGGGGCCGTAGCTGCTTCTGTTGACGTCTGGTTGACAGATTCCCTGCTGCAGGCAAGCAATTTTGCTTTGGCCCTCGATCCAAGCTACCCGCCTGGTCTGTGAGCAAGCAGTTCCGTCCGTACTTGACCCCGCTTCGCTGAAGTTCGGTACGGAAAACCATGTGCACAGTTCAATGTTTCGCAGAAAGATTAATTGACGTGACATCTAAACGCAACGATTTTTGCAGCTCTGTTTTTTTCGCAATCCCTAGCACTTACCTCTTTCTCATGTGGCATGAAATCGGGCCTGAAGTTCAGCTCGCAGAAGGCGCTTTGCGTAATTTACGCGCACCCAATCAATACCTTTTTGTGTATCTGTATTCATTTGCTAATTTACGACCTGTTCAAACGTTGCATTTGGCGGTACATCCTGCGTTCAAAGAGAAGCCAGCGATGGACTATCCACTCAATGTAATTAGTCTTATGCCCGATGATTTATAGTGCATAGCAAAGACGTAAAACTGAGACAGCTATGAAATGGCTTTCAAACATATTTTCCTTGATGATGGGGACGATTATAGTTGTATTGGGGGTGGTGGTGGTGATCGCAGACATTTTACCATCATGAACAAGAAATGGACTGTAGAGGTAACACTGTCCCTGAAGGCATTTATTCCATTTAACCAAAACGGAATAAAATCATCGGTTGGCCATTTTTGGACAGACTGTTGCCGTCGTTATTGCGACTAATTTGAAGCTTTGTGAAGACTAGTTGAGTATGGTTCGGTGAGGCCGACGTGAAAGGGGGGAGGGAACTACCATGAACAAAACATGGCCTTAATCAGAAATAGAGGTTTCTGTCGTAAAGAGGAGCTGGCGTATGCTTTTAATTCACTCGTACCGTTGGAACTGTCAGTGTGAAAACAAAGATGTACGAACAACAACTTGGTAAGTTTGAAAGGGAAGATGTTGTTTGAGACAACAATTCATATGTAAAGAACGCACCTTTTGTCAACCTGTCTAATCTCAAAAGTGAGAAAAAGCAAAATTGGTCTGTTTTACGGTTGTCCAGTTCTGCTTGTAACCATTCCGGTAACTGAACTCATTCAGACAGATTTCATTTGTGTAACACCAGTTTTTTTTATCTAGGGTAAAGTGACAAACAGGTGGATTCCATGTCCAGCAATGAGTAGATTTGTTTTCTCCATGGGGTCCAAGTGATTCATCATTGCAGTTGCCCACTCCTTATATGTCGAGATGAAAACAGTTTATTCATTCTTGAGTGATTTGATTGGTTCTTGTTCAGTCAGTTAGAGGGCGTTTGCTACATTGTGCGGGAGATGAGTAGAGAGGTTAAGCACATCTATTTTTTGACTGCATTCCTTGAACAGTTGCATCTATGAGAACAAGGATAACTGGCGGCACATCGTAGCTGCTGAATCATGCATCTGCTTGAAATTCCTCCGTCTAGTTCTGGAAAAGTTGCCTTGGTTGTGGCTTCTGTACAGGCTCGCACATAGCAAAAATACTCCAGAGGTTTTATTGCTAACGACTGACACATGGGAGTTGTCAGTGTTGGCTCATTTTTTCCAGTAGTTAGTAATAATTCACCTCTAAAGCAACTTGGACATTTCCATCCTGCCCTGCCATCGAGATGAGCCTCAGTATGTCGTCACTCATTCAGCATAATAATACTGATTTTTGGACAGTTCGAAATAATTAAATGCATAAATTTCAAATTAACATAATATTATTTTACCTAAGACGTCTACTTTGACGAGGCCTGTATATATATATATATATATAGAAGTGTCAATAATGTTGACATGGTTAGTTCTCGCCTGCTTTAAGGACTATTACACGCGATGCTAGCAGACGACAGTACTAACGGGAAGGGCTCTTCTTCAATTATTAAGAAGCTTTTTGACATTCGTAGATGGCAACTGGCATAATTTCTCTGAATACAAAACGCGAAGAAGACCAAGAGACATTTTATTAGATCGCAGAATGAAAATACTGAGTGAAAAAGTTAAATAATGAACCGTACATATCGTGGTATTTTTGATGCATATGAGCAAAAATAGGAAGAATTTTGGCATTTATATAGCGTTATCACAACTAGAATCCCAATGATTGACTTTTATAAAGTATCGTGGTGAGCAATTACACTGTAACTATGCATAAATAAAGAACGCGCGTTGGATCGTAAAGCAGGCTACGACAACAAGCAAAATTTTTCTTCTGTGGAAACGAAGCAAACCGCAGCCGGAAAGGGGTTTGCGAGCGCGAAAAATGTTCGCGCGTCGAGGAAGAGTGACTGTGTTCCGGGTTCAAGCGTTCCTATCGGTGTTTGTCTATCGTTCAATTTATTTTTTGACCCACTGAGCTCGGTCGTATGAAATGAACTCGCGTATGACCAGCTTGCGTGTCAGCCAGATGGCATCATCGGGAATGGCTGGTTGCTTTGGGATCAGAATTCGCACCTGAAGAGGTATGGCCCACCGCTCCGCAGACAACGAACAGAATAAAGGTGTCGACAGGTCAGCCGATAATAAGACAGTCGTACCAGCTCATGTGCGCCGAACTGAGGGCAAGGTAGCCACCAGACAATGCTAACGGTGACGACTTCTGAGACTGGGTTCTGTGCAGGTGTCAAGCAAGCGAAAAGGGTGCTGGAATGTTGCCCTGGATGCGGGTCAGCTTGGCCGTTCTCCATCGGCAAAACACATCGAACTCTCAACTCCTCAATATTCTTCTTGATGTCCTTTATTGCTTACATATGAAAGGATTTCGTACGTTTAGTTGATTTAAATCAATGGGCATGTTTTAAGAAGAAGCATACAAAGAAGGAGATGAAAGCAAACGCTCAGCTAGTCATAATTAGGAGATAAATACGAACACATTATAGAGTCAAGAGTTGTGGAAATTTCCTCCTAGTGACAGTGGACACTTTAAGATCCTCCCAATCTTTAGGTAGAAGCAACTTAATTAAATATAGATGCAGGGTGCATTAAATGTCCTCAAGCTTGCTTCATTGTTTATCTAACTGAATGCAGTGATTGCTTTCTATAATAAATAAATAAATTGTTGATTAACGCTCACCAATCGTTAGCGTAACTCACTTGTCCCTTCCTGCATTAGGATTAAGTCTGGAGCCCTGCCAATAGCTATTATCATAGGCAGATGATCATTGCAGGCAAAGTCAAGGAAGACTGAAATGGCCATTTTGGACTTATTAGCCGTCAGTAGCCAGTCATACCCAACCCGAGCTGGTGAACCACCCGAGGCTTGAGCCCGCGATCTGTTGATCAAAATTCGAACGCTCTAACCATAAACTTACGCTTTCATTTGGTCTCCAAAATAAAAGCATCTGTCTGATTGTAAAAAAGTAACAAAGTACGATCTTTCAGTTAAAACCTGCCGCAGGATCAACACATAATCCGAATAGTTCATGGCCAATACAAGGGAAAATGCGGAGGAGAGTACTCCTCTCCAACCCATCTCCAAAGGCACTCCAACGTACGAATTGGCAAAGTGGCTGCTTCGGCGCCTAAAATTTTTCACAGCTCATTCAGACACCACGTTCAGTTCGTCAACAGAATTTTTGGAGAAACCTCAGGGGTAAGTCTCCTGTCAAGTGAGGTCGTGGTATGTTTGATGTTCCATCTCTCTTTACTTCTTTCCCCCAAGATCTGGCAGTCGAGACCGTTGAACTACTCTTACGAATCAAATATAATGAAAGGGGGAATCGTCTCGGACATGCCTAAGTCTTTGAAATCCTAAAGTTCTGTCTCAGGACGTACTTCACGTATGACGGAACAATCCACAAGCAGGTGATGGGAACACCAATGGGTTCGCCGATCTCGGGACTCATAGCCGATGCGGTCCTACAAAGTTTAGAGTCACTCGTTTTCCAACACCCCAGACCAAAATTTTATGCTCAGTATGTGGATGACACCTTCTTCGTTATCAAACGGCATCAGGTGCTCACGTTCAAATAACGTCTCAAAATTATCTTCCCGTACATACGATTTTAGATGGAGGAGGAAGAAAACAACCAGCTGGCCTTCCTCAACGTCCTCGTCTTCCGCAGAGATTGTGGTGGCCTAAAGATAAATATGTCCAGGAAAGCGTCAAATATGAGGAAATAACTAAACTTCAACAGCAACCACCCAATCAGCCACATATGCAGTTGCGTAAGGACGCTTTATCGGCGTGTTGAGATGAACTGCAGTGAAACAGAAGACAAGGCTGCCGAATTGCAATATATTCGATGGGCATTGAGAGAAAATTGCTATCCGCGCAACTTGGTCAACCGATGCATGCGCAAACGAGACGACCAAAAAAATAGCACCGACCCCAAATTTGGGCGATCAATTCAGAGGCCGTCAGCCGCCTTCTTGCACCACTTGGAGTTGGAGTCCCACACAAACCGGAGGCATTATGGGTCAATTAATGAGACCAATAGACCCACTGATACGGCAAGAAACGTCTGGAGTTGTTTATTGAATTTGATGAAGTTACGGGCAAAGCAACTACGTTTGATAAACTGGAAGAATGCTCAGGACTCGAATTATCGAACACGTGGCAGCAGTGCAGAGAAATGATACCGATTCCCAGGTCGCGGCTCATTCGGTGAGACCCGGCCACACATATAAGTTCGATGAAGCCAAAATTCTCGCAAAAGGTGACAATCGCGTGAGCCGTGAATCTATTAACAAGTGCAATGACCTACCGAATCCATATTGGGTGCTGAGATTCCGGTTGGCCAAAGCAATCAGCCACTCGAGGAATGCTTAGGCGAACGCAGTTTCCAACACCAATGCCGGTGAGCCAGGTGGCCGAGTAATCATCACGTCAACCTCCAAAATGGGTGATGAAATTTCAGGGGATAATGACCCGCATGCCAACCATGAAACAACTAGAACACCAGAGTACAGCATCCTCGATAAAGGAGAGTCGTTAATTGCCATAGGGATGCAGTAACTTAACGACCGCATCCTATGAATACTGCAACTCCCTGTGTACCAGTTACGCGTATCTGATACCACCTCTAAAGATGGGTTCGAGCTAAGATCCCAACCGTCGGACGAATAAAGCCCTTAGCTCAGCCATCGCGTAGGCTTCTCGAATATTTCATTTATAGGTTAAAGTCCAAATTGATCCTGACAACCGCTTTGCAGTCGAAAAGACCATTTGGGTAAGATAACTGATAACATAAACAAAATGACTTTTATACTGGATCTCTGCAGTTTGATCTAAATCGGGCAACTTATCATTTGCGGAACTAATACATCTTCTTAGTTGCGATAAATAGACATATAAGTAACACCGTGACGTTCGAGGAAGGTACAGTACAGTAAATGTCGTGATAGTTGCTGGTCACTAAATTACCTCGTCCAGACGGCATCTCCGCAAAACGGTCAAACGAAATCTCGGACCAGTTGGTTCCCCCGCCCTCCAAACTTTTTGAGTTAACAAGAGAGGCTGGGCTTTAAGTGATTATACGTAGCTGGCCATGAGAGGCCACATAAGTAAAGGAAACAAGGGAACAACAGCGGGGAACACTCCATTTGAGGCCTGCCGAGTATCCATCGAAACAACCAATCCAGATTAACCAACGTAGTGATATCCGTAGAAAGCTGGAAAGTCTTTGGCAGTAGGCTAATCGGTGGATTAGGCCTACTTTTCTTTGCAGAATTTCATCGACAATGTTCCACGCCGACGGTTGATCTTTAACCTGACAGTTCGACCGTCGTAGTCCGACGATGTTCACCGTATGCTCCATGGGAAAGTGGAGCAGGGACGGTGACTTGCGCGTGGATTCGTTTTAAGTGATCGTAGCCTTGCGTTGCAACTACCGCACTCTCTCTCCTCCTCCCCCACCTATGCCCGGTGTCAAGACAGAGTCAAGAAGACCAAAGATGGGAGAGGGCGCATGTGGCTGGCGTGGTTTGGGTCCCTAGGCCCTAGCCACCCCTAGGCGTGCCACCACACCGCCATGTTCGGCATTTGTTATGGGAGCGCAAACCGAATAACGCCTGCCATACCCTTATGTGGCCCCCGTGTTGGTCCAACGCATCTACCACGTGGCCCGTTTAGGGAGCACTTATTAACCTACACTTGATGGGTTATACTGTAGGATTTATTAAATGGTCATCCGACTTTCAACGAGGAAAATACCTGCATGTGTATCGCGAATTCCAAGGCGGAATGGAGAATTTGTCTCAGTAAACCCTACTAGGCGGCGTTTCGGGTTCTATTTTGCCTTTTTATGTACGTGGATTGCCCAACCATGATGGATTACAAAAAAGCAAAAATGTTATCTACTGAGCTCCAGTACTGTTGAGCAAGAGAAAAAGCTGAAGGATGCGTCCATTTACAAAATAAAATTACTCCTCTAGGACACTGGTGTGGTCAATAGTTTAAACATTCATTTATCGCAAAGCCCAGGTTGCGTGCTTTCGAACTGATCATGGAGCAACAGGGAGCTTCGAAGCGCAGTAGAATATCAGAAGACATCATGTTGAGTTAGTCAACGAGCTAATTGATCCCCGTGTATCACTGTATCAGGGAATAGCAGGCGGTCACTGGTATCCTCTGAGCTATCAGCAGATCTTTTGGTCGTTTCGGCTAACATCATTTTGCCGCATATCTGGAGAATTTTTGGCAGTCTTGTAATATAGCGTTTTGTCGTAGCATCTCTGGTGCATAATAAATGCACTGCTTTCCTGAGAGTGAAATTGAGATCGACTAAAGTAACCACTGTTTAGACTTAACAATGTCTTTTCCGAGTGATGCAACATCTACCCGAGGGGTCTGACACCGGGGTCTTATTCCTTTTTTCAACTTCAGTCAAGGTTTCATGTTTATTCTTGCATAAAACAATAAATCTTGGTCAATTAACTTTTAGTTCCATTTCGAGATCAAAATAATTTAATTTGGCGGGGCATCTACCATTGCCCCCCAGCCCCCCATCAACCTCACTGCTACTGGTTAGGACAGTAAGGTTTCTGCCTGCATCACTGATCTCGGAAAGTAATCAGAGTATTTGTAGCTAAAAGGAGTTATCCCTTCAAACTTCTCAAGATCTTGCTTAACGATCTCGGGTCGTCATACTCCTTCGTGAGCTGATTAATCTGCGTATAGCCTCATCCGTTTGTAAGGAATGAGAAAATTTTCCTCATTTGCCCTGCTGTTCTGTCTTTGGTAGATATGGGCGGGAAAAAGCGGGTCAGCGGCTTTTCTGATGTTTTTTATTCGCTCACACGCACGTCAGTTCGACCGTCGTAATCTGACAATGTCCACCATATGAACCGCAGCAGGGTGATGTAGGGACAGTGACTTGCGCTGGATTATAGTGATAATAGACTCGCTGTGTATCTACCTTACTCTGTGTTCCATTCCCCTACCTGGACCCGATGTGAAGACAGAGTCAAGAAGACCAGAAATGGGACTGGGCGCAGGCCCACGCATTGTGGTCCAACATTAAACAAGAGTACAGCAGCTCGGATCCCACTGAGTGGGAACACACGTTAGTTCGAACGGCATAGTCCGACGATGTTCACCGTATGCTCCACAGAAGGGTGGTGCAGTGACGGTGATTTCCGCGAGAATGAGTTTTAAATGATAGCAGACTTGCGCTGCAGCTACCAGACTCTCTCGTCCTCCCCACCTGAGCCAGGTGTCATGGCAGAGTCACGATGACCGGAAGCGGGAGATGGCGCAGGTGACTGGCGCGGCCGGATCCGCCCCTGGGTGTGCCACCATACCTGGCTTGGATCCAACGGAGTGGGAGTGCCATAAAGGCCACATCAAGAACGAGCCATTGCAGTCTGAATTTCGGTCCGCCAGTCAGCCACTCCACACAAAAACACACATTGGGCTGACTACGCGGTCCGAGTTATCCAGTCAGTTGGCAACCTTCCAAGCCATGGCTTTTAGCGAACCGTGATAGTTTCATGCGTGACAGATTGTTTATAGGGAGGAAAATGCGCTGAGCTTTCGACCTCGCTCTCTCCCTCAACCCCACAATCAGACCACCGCCCAAGCCGGGCAGTTGTCTGATAGGGGAGTGGGCGCAGCCATTGATGACCTCATCTACGCGTACTACATACATGATCTGGCCTCCAAACGCAATCACCAGGAGTTCACACATCAGCAGACTGAATGGCTCACACTTCACATGTGTGAGAATGACATAGGTCACGTTAAAAAGGAATTATCGCAGCATTACTTGCAGATCACCAGTCAGCCACTCCACACAACACAAATTGCACTGACTGCGAGGTCTGCGTGTAATTGTCAGTTGGCAACATTCCAATCCACGGTGCTTATCACCCCGTGATATTCTCAAGCTCAGATTACACATGCAGCAGAGAAGCCTCATAAAAAAAAGAGCAAGAGATCATACTTTAATCACAATCAGTTACGCATGTTTTATTTTGTGTTGCGTGTGATCATGTGAGATACAGCGGCTGATGAGGAGAGATGTAGAATTGTGGTATATTTGGCAGTGATCTACCGCAGGTTCTCATGGAGAAGCATGTGAACTAATACGCCCATGTGGTGTGTAAATGTGCCGGCGGAGTGCGGACGGTGGATATGGGTGCGGCGGGTGCTTCTGGCACTGGTTCACCGGTCTCTGTTCGATGGATTCGCAAGTGACCGAACACGCCATTGTGTAGTGTATGTGTGATCGCAATGAGGACAGGTTAGTACCGAGTCCCCATCGCTGGTACTGGGGATGGTGGTGGTGGAGGTAGCAAGTGGTAGGTATTCGGAGGTGGCAATTGAAGTGGAGGAGTGAGACCAGTGGTGGTCGTCACCGTGATCACCGCAAGCAGTGGGGGAGGGAGGAAGGTGTCAGTGACCGAGGGCGACGGGGCATCGATGAATTGATCATTAGTGATTGGGGTGATCGTCTTCGGGGGGGGGGAGGGGTAGAGAAAAGTGTGGCAGAAGGAGTGTTTGTTGATGTAGAAGGTGATGTTGTGGGATTGTTTTTGCATTGATTTCGAAGATTTCCGACAGGACCAATTCATGCGTGGAATGTGCGTTGAGAGCGTGGGCACGTTTGCAGGTCATGGGCCTTTTCGGTGTTGATCCGCGGTGCTTGTGACTTGCAAGCCGTCCTTTTGGCCTAAGCAGTGGGGATCCGGTTGGCTGCTTATATTGCTGCACCAGTCTTTACAGATCTTCTCTATGTCGTTCTGTCCTGAGAGAGGTCCTCACAGGGTACCCAGTTGATTTCCAGTTCCATCAGAGATTTCTTCAAAGTGTTCTTGTTGCGTCGTTTTTGACCTCCCTGTCGGCGAGCACCCGTAGTGACATCTCCGTAGAAAAGTCATTTGGGTAGTCGCTCGTCGTCCATTCTTACCAGGTAACCACTCCATCGCAGTTGCACTTGCCTCAGCATGGCGTGGATGCTGAGGATTCCGGTCCACTCCAGGACTTCCGTGTCTGGGATCCGGTCTTGCCATTTCAGCTTCAGTATTCTGCGGAGGCAGCTGAGATTGCAGTGATTCAGCTTCCTGGCTTGGTTAGAGAAGACGGTCCAGGTCTCCGCTCCGTAAATGAGTGTCGTCAAGAAGGCGGCCTTGTATATGATTAGTTTGGTGTTCAGGTGAATACCGTGGCGATTCTACACGGAGGCTAGCAACCGGCCGAAAGCCTGACTAACTTTGGAGATCCGGTTGGTAACCTCATCGTCGATTCTCGTGTTGCGTGACAGCGGGCTTCCTAGATAAGCGAAGGTTTCCGCGTTTTTGTGTTGAGCACCATTAACATTGACTCGGGGAGCATTGTATTCCGCGCTGGGTGGCGGCTGGTGCATGACAACCGTTTTGGCTGTACTGATTGTTAATCCAAAATCGGCGCAGCCTTCGGCAAAGAGGTCCATGCTCCTTTGCATGTACTCCTCCGTCACGGTGTTAAGGGCGCAGTCGTCTGCGAAGAGCAAGTCATGGACTGTAGTCGTAGACACGTGCGCTTGAGCCTGCATACGCCGACTGGTGGGAAGGTGCCCGTCAGTTCTGTAGGCGATGCGGATACCAGGCTGCTCATCACGGTAGGCGTCCATCAGCATAGCCGAGAACTTGAAACTGAACAGGGTGGGAGCCAATACGCAGCCCTGCTTCACTCCGTTGGGCACTGCGAATGCTTCGGATACCGTCCCGTTCTCAGCGACGCGTGCCGTCATTCCGTCATGGAGCTGACGCAACATGTGCGTGAACCGCTAGGACAGCCGAATTTCTGCATGACTTTCCACAGTCCGTCGCGATTCACCGTGTCAAAGGCTTTCGTTAGATCCACGAAGGTAGTGTATAGGTGAGCTCGCATCTCCTGGCACTTCTCTTGTAGCTGGCTGGCCTCAAAGATCATATCGGTTGTTCCGCGCTGTCGGCGGAAGCCACATTGGCTTTCCGGGAGCAGGTCCTGCTCTAGGTGACCGTTCAGACGATTGAGTAGGATACAGGTGAAGATCTCCCCGGCGATGTTGAGCAACGAGATGCCTCTGTGATTATCACAGAGTTGCCGGTTTCCCTTCCGTTTGTAGAGATATACGGTGGTCACGTCTTTGAAATCCTGAGGAACTTGTCCTTGGCGCCACATCTCCTGGAAGAGTGTTGTGAGTTTTGCCATCAGCCGGGGCCCACCGAGCTTGTAGCCTTCCGGTGGGATTGCGTCGGATCCCGGTGCTTTGCCGTTGGAAATCTGCTGCACGGCGCAAATGGTTTCTGGTTGGGAAGGCGGCAGATCCAGGTCATTGTTCGTGTCCACTTGAGGGAGCCGGTCAATGGCAGCATCGGAGATGGCTGATGAGCAATTAAGGACACTTCTGAAGTACTCGGCCTAGCGCTTCAGAAGTTGCGATTTCTCTGTCAACAGGGTTGTGCCGTCAGAGCTGAGCAGCGGTGCGGTCCCCTTGATACACGGGCCGTAGATGGCCTTGATGGCTTTGAAACAGTTTTTCTTTTCATTGCGGTCCGCATGCCCCTCGATTTCCTCAGCATTTCGGATCATCCAGGCATCCTGCATCTCCCGCAGCCGTTGCTGTACAAGGCACCGGCATCTGAAGAAGGCTGCTTTGGTGACGTCAGTCCGAGAGTCCATGTAGGCTTTGTGCAGTCCATTCTTCTTCACGAGTTAGTTGCTGATTTCGGCGTCATTGTCGTCAAACCAGTCTGGGTAATTACGGCCTGCTTGTCATAGGACTTCGAGGGCGGTGGACTGGTTTACATTTAACCGTTGGCCTTATCGTGTCTCCACGGTAGCATTATCATCTGGAGCATGCAGGTCCTCCAGTTTCTCGGTTATTTGGTTGCTGAAACCAAAACAGTGAGCAGGCAAATTTAATAAAAGAGTATTTAACTTACCTGGTGGACTCTTATCTTGGGGCCATCGTCGGGGTTGCAGTCGGAGCCTCATTTCGGAGATGACGAGGCGGTGCTCTGTCCAACCATTGGTGTCGCGGATAGAGAGAGAGAGAGAGAGTTACGCTTTATTTTGAAATTAAAATTCCAAAACTTTCAGCCTTGGTTACCAGCACGTCCTGTCAATCTCGCCTCCGGACGAGAACATAGTCCAGCAGATGCCCGCGCCGCGACCGAGGGTGCATCCACGTGGCCTTCTCCCACGTTGGAAGGCGGAAGAAGGTGTTGGTCAGCAGGAGACGGTGCTCCGCACACGTGCACAGAAGAAGGTGGCCGTTATCGTTACTGCTACTGAGACCGTGGGGACCCAACACTCCCTGCCAGGCAGCGTGGTCCGTCCAGACGCGGGCGTTGAAGTCACCAAGGACAATTAACTTGTCCACCTTCGACACAGTCGCCAGCAGGGCGTGCAGGTCCTCGTTGAATTTGTTCTTCGCCGCATCAGAGCTCGTCATTGGGGGAGCGCAGGCGCTTATGATGGTGGCGAACTGATCTCCCCGAAGAGGCAGGCGGAGGCTCATCAGGCGATCATTGATACCCTGTGGCAGACAGGGCAGACGTCCCACGATGTCGTATCGGATGGCAAAGGCAACACCAGCGTCGCGTCGCACTGCCTTTGGCCGGCCGCTCCAGAAGAATGTGTAGCCGGCACCTGCCTCCTCCAGCTGACCCTGCTCAGAGAATCTGGTCTCGCTGTGAGCAGCAATTTCCACCTTGTAGCGCACCAGTTCCCGAGCGACTAGCGACGTCCTCCTTTCCGGCCGGTTGCTCCTAGGATTGCCTAAAAGGGAATGAACATTCCATGCTGCTAGTGTGAGTGGACTCACCCGAGCAGCCTGGAGGGTATGGCGAGAAGGATTGGGAAAGTGGGTATTGTTGTTTGTTTAAGTTTTACAACCGCGTATTTTGCGATCTGCGAGCCGCGGCCGGCTGCAGAAGACATGATAACCAGCATTTGTTTAGGGCACCTTTTCTAGTTCCTTCCTCCGCGAGGAGGCAAGCAGTGCTGTCCCTGAATAGGGCTGCTCGGACATCCCAGACGGTGGGGTTGCTGTCGCCCCCACCGTAGGACTTTTTGAGAGGCGGTGGTGGGAAGTTCGGGAGTCAGACATACTGGGTGTGGAGGCACACACAACACCGGAGACCCTCACCTGGTTTAGCCCGCTGGTCGTAACGGTTGCCTGAGGTGTGTCCGCTGGGAAGAACCCAACTTCGAGGAGCCACAGGTGAGAGTTGGGTACCAGGTAGAGGCGGCCACATGAGCATTCACTACCTGTACGAGACAAATGGAGAGACCAAATGCTATCTGTGTGATGCTACCCCTTACTTGTACCCCTAAACCCCAGGAGGCACACACAGCACCGGAGACACACACATGGTTTCGTCCGCCAGTCATGATGGTTTCCCGGGGTATGACCGCTGGAAAAAAAACTATCTTTGAGGAGTCACAGGTGAGAGTTGAGTGGCGGCCACAAGAACATTCACCATCTGCACGAGGCAAATGGAGCGACCTTCAACTATCTGTATGATGCTTTCTCTAACGAAAATGGGAGAATACGCACATTAAACCGTGAGAACAAAAGTTTGACAAGAGTGTAGCACGCCATGGTCGGTGCATTTGAACAGAGATAATAGGATTGCTGCCATTTGCAAATATACAGACTGGTATAATTTTAGCTAGTGATCATAATTATGGTGGACTGGACCAAGACAGAATCAGCTCAAAACAGTGCTGTATCCATCGATTTTTTGACCTCTGTAGGCGACCCGTCTCATAATCAGAAAGGTGGAACATTGTGTATAAGCTACTTTGTAGAAAACGGCAGAAAACCAGTTCATATAAATTACGTTCAGTCAAGCCAGAATAATGTTAAATATGGACAGAAATACGCGCAGATTCCTATAGCATTGCTTTGAAATTATTCTGCCGTTATTTTAAAGAATCTCAAAGAAGCTTAAAGTGACGGAGGAGAGATGCGTTTTTTTAATTTTTATCAAAACTTGACTTTTTAAATTTCAATAAATATGCTTTCCAGGCGAAAGACGACAAAGTGACCAGGATATGTTTTTTCCCCTTACCGTGTAAAACAAGTGCCAAATTAGGCAAAGGCAATACGCACAGTTGTCACAAGGAACGAGGCTTCTATATAGATCATTCCCAATAAAGTCTGGGAGCTCACCAACCAGCGTTTAAAGGAGGGACTAAATGGTATCTTGTTCACCCCTCTTCGCAGCAGATTTGCAAACCTAAGCGAGCGATTCACTTCACGTAAGTTTTGAAATTACAACCAGGTAGTAAAGTCTATCGCAGACCTTCGTGATTTGCTGAAATAAAAATGCCTCTTCACCATCCATACCGAATCCAGTTTATTAGGGGAGGAAATCAACACAAGCTCCTCCTTTTAAAGTATATGTAAAGGCGACACTGATATATCTGAGCCGTTATTCCAGTACTTGGACAGACGCTAGCAATATACGGAAGTTGCAGCTTATATAAAATCACTGCTATGAACAGGAAGCCAATCCGTATGCGGCACTTACATCAAGGATGAAATGGTAGGATGGAAAGTCCAATGACAGTGGTAATGTTACATAGTGTTGTTGGTCATTTTTTACCGACGATGATGCTGTTCCACTAAATAGGAAGGCATTCCCGAATACCTGTGGGTTTCCCGAATCTACGTTAATAGTAGGGAAAAAATGATACTTTGGCAGCTCTGTTCCCGGTTTTCCACCCGTGCGATCATGCCTTTTTTCTTACCATCAGCACATGGTTGGTTTCAAATCTGGTGCTTCCTTTTTCCGGCAGTTCTCAACGATAACGAATTATACGCGACCGTTCTTCAGGACGTTTGGGTGTTTCTCCCATCTTTGACTTGCTAGGCGCACCTGAGACGCTCCTCCGTCATTATCGACGAACTCTTATAGCAAAGTCATTGGAGAACAGTTTCTTCGGTAGTATTCGCAACGTGGTCACTCCAGCGAAGCCAAAATTGGGTCAGTGCCGCGAAAGTCAACTCTAGGACCTCGATGCCCTCATGCGCGTCTGGTACTTCGTCTACAAAATCTTATGAAGTCGGGTTTTGAGTATGCGATTGCGTTTTTGCGCTACATTTTGATATACTGCTCAGGTCTTTGCACCATAAGGGGCATTTAAAAGAAAATTTAATGCGGAAGCAGATGATGCGGTGCTTTCAAATTGAGCACCGTGGAAGTCGAATTTACCTTAGGGGATCCCGGCTGCACTTTCGTCCTCGTGATCATGGTTTTTCGGACTGCCGGGAGTTAATGCGTGATCAAAATTTTTTCATATTCATGGACAAACCAGTGTCCGAACAACAGGAAGCAGAAGATCTTTTTGCGTGTTATCTTCAGTTATGGGATCGCGCATGCATTCAACAACGAATAAAAGGCCGTTTATCCGTCTTTGGGATATGCTGATAAGCCAATTAGAGGTCGTTCATTGTGGTAAACGTCGGTCAACTCTGTGAAAACCAGAGCCTACAGAAAGTCGGCACGAGTGCAAAACTAAGTTACCTAATTGAACAACACAAGTTCAAATTTGTCTGACCATTCACGTGAAGGTAAAGGAATATCCAAATGTAATCCGTCCTTTCTGGGCCCGTTTCGGCTACCGGTATGGAAGGCCGTGGTGGAGTCGAAAAACGCAGTTCCTGGTATTTCTCTGTAATTCGCGTCTCGCCTATATCATGCTCGGAATCTACACTTCAGCCCAGGGAGTACTCTTATCCTCCACTCAAAATCAGGCTACGGGAATATACAACATTGTATTGCAAGTGGTCGTGCGGTAAATCATGAGGGGGTTATGTTTAGGGCTAAGGTTAGGGGTTAGGACGCGGGAATAGGTTCTACCATGAAAAGTGGCGCAAAGCCTCCTGTCATAATGGGGGGTACGTGTTGCCTTGTCCAACCTAAAAAGTAAATTTTAAGTTGACCAACATACATAGATCTGACTGTTTCGTCTTCGTATTTGAAGGTGAGCACTGGTGACACTGTTGGAGTTTTGCAGAATGGGAGTTTATCGACATACCGACGGGAGCACAAAGATCAGTTTGCACATATCCTGCTGCTAATTACCTTTGTAGACTTCTCCGGGAGGTGATTCGGCACCAAAATTGCTCTTCTCTGAACTCTTCCTGTACTGCCCTATTCATTTGCTGGCAAATATGACGAATGACTAAACTCCATTATCGCGAAATTCTTCTTCGTGAGAAGGCTTACACTGTGTTTTTAGAGAAAGGTGCTGACATTCTCGACAGACATTTCATGCATAGCGCAAGGAAGTAATGGCATTTAGATGCACTTCTGGGTAACTCTAGAATACCCCTCTCTAGTAATGTGTGTGAATAGTTTCTATTTCCAACTGAGCA
This sequence comes from Schistocephalus solidus, assembly GCA_017591395.1. Lineage (NCBI taxonomy): Eukaryota > Metazoa > Platyhelminthes > Cestoda > Diphyllobothriidea > Diphyllobothriidae > Schistocephalus > Schistocephalus solidus. The sequence continues at coordinate 47,444 of WEDG01005801.1, read as the reverse complement.
GTACATCACCGGAAACCAGATCTTTGAATGAATTCTTACCCGCTCTGTGGGCATTGTAGGATTTAGAAAGAATACAGGGTACACATTTAGCTTCAGGTCTGTTAAAAGTTTAACGTCCCTCGGCTTGTTTAAACTTTAAAGCGTTTACGGACTTAGCAATCAACGGCTAAGCACGGCACCATCATTTGGTTGGAATGCTATTTGATAACTTAAAATTATGAAGTATGAGCTAGGTAGCTTCTGTTTTACTTATTCATTTCTTAAGAAAACAATCCTACCTGAAATCTCGTGCGTTTTGCCTATTAATCTTGAAGGGAATCATGGGACAGGAATGAACTAATCATCATAAGTGTTAACCGAGCAGCAATAAGGAAAATCTCTCGGTTTCTTCCGGGCAGCATATATGGAGAATGCATAAAGGAAAATGGATAGACCACGAGACTAGGAATTCCGATGGTAAAGGTGGCCTTGCGCTCACGTCTAAGGGACTTATCGGTATGGTTAGCTTACGGTTACGCTAAAGGGTTGGTGTTAAGGTTTCGTTTATAGTTAATTTGTGGGTTAGGACGTTCGACTGTGTACCCTTTGACTGTCAATCAAGGCTACCTGCCTTATGTGAGTGTAACTCAAATTTCCATGTGCTGCCAGAATATGGTGTTAATGGTTAATACTCCTGCAAATATAGATGTATGGATGCATCATAATTCAGTTTAGATTCAAATATCCTCAGGAATCTTGTTTGACCGTCTAATGTTAGCCTTTACTTTTCAATCTTTAGTTGACAGGTGTTTGTGAAGGAATTTGTATTCTTTCTAATAGGCGTTGAATCAGCAGTTTTAGTGTCTGTTAGTCATGTTTCCCTTTCTTCAACAGGGAGGCATTTTTACCTGCCCTCGCTTTGCCTTTACATGGTGTAGAGAAAGGGAGGCTGTACCCAATATTTGAAACCCCGATGATTTAGATTCGGATCAAAAGGGTGTTGTAATTTTTAATGATTTTTTACAGGAGCTTCCATCTTCTTCTTTTTCTCCATTATTGTGTTCCTTATCCCTTCCTTTGCCTCATTTCTCTTGAGTATGCACGAAAACTAGCCCTTGAATATTATGTGATTGGTTGAAGTAAAAGCCTCTGCAGTTTATTTACCATTTGGTTTACAAGCTGCGTTTTTGACTATTTCTAAAGTCTTCAGACTTATATACATTTTGTTTCGCGAAGCATCTTTAAATTATCAATCTAAACTGAGTTTGCCGAGCAATCTGATTTTCTACCTATCTGTTAACTGATACCATGAAAAAGGCATGAGTCTAATATCAGCTTTCCCCACCAGTCTAAGTTGTTAACTCACGTTTCTTTTTGTGAAGCAGCGTAGTCCTGTTTGTCATAGCTGTCGAAAAATACTTACTTCTTTGACATTTGCAAACTGCTAGCTATCTAACTTGGTCTCTGGAGATGACGTACTCTAATTTTACATGAATGCATCGATAGTCATTGCAAATTGAGCAAATGAGGCCGTAGAAGCGGAGTTTTAATGATTAGAGTGATTTCCCATGCAGGCAAATATCAAAACCTACGCTCAATCTAAGTAAGGAGTTTAGTCCTGTCGGTAGATGAAGGTGACTACCTGAGTTTCATAGAGAAAATGTTTTTCGAATACTTATTTATCAGGTCTAGTTGTAAAGTACTCGACACTGTCAATGGGATTCAAACCCACCACAACAGGCGCAAGGCTGGAATACCATTTTGGAAGGCAGATCACTGTACAAGAATTGGTCAATTTCCTATGTTGTGGTAGATTGGGCACGTAGCTTGGTCAAAATGTCAGTAAACTCGCGGCACTTACTCGGGGCCTATTAATTTAAGTGGGTACAGCGTCAAATGTACTAAAACCCTGCCCCTGCTGGCGTGGGTTCGAATTCCACCGAGGCCACAGAGCTTTCCATAATTGGTTCTGACACATACTTCGAATCTGCCGAAACACATTAATGCACAATCGTCACTACTCTGTTTTAGGTGTTTTATCCGTCGAATTTCTGCACGACTCTCCGACTAACTACCTAGGAGCTTTTTCATACATTTTCAAATGGTTCACCTAGTAAATTATCTGCAATTACCTGAAATTATGATTTTTCACGGCCTAATTTGAATTCGTACTTGCAATTAATCGCTAAACGTCAATCAGCCTACTTTTGTCAAAATAGATTATAATTTTTTCTGTTTTTTGAAATAATTGCAACGTTAACTCCATAGCCCTTTCGGAGAAAATTTCCCACGCAAAATATACAGCAGTTTCCCCTCATATTCCACACCTGTAACCTCCTGATCCCGGGATGCAAAAATACTCTACAAGAGGCGTTCACACCATCAACTAAATCTAACTAAACTTAGTTTAGCTGAAAACTACGGTTAAAGTTCTGTGTGCAATTTGTCAACAAGTGAAACCAAGTTCCTTTTGCCACCGAAGTCGCCCATGATTCAAATTACTAATATTGACATGAATTTTCTATTTGTGCAAGGGTTCAGGGCTTTTTCGAATATATATTTTACACGCAAATTTACGACTTTGCATAAAGAATTGTTAAAATCAATTCGGTCATTTTGCAGAAAACAAAAGTGACCTAAAATCACATGCAGAACCATTCGTCCTCAAAGACTAAGGTTCCAACTCTCCAGATGTTTTGATTTTCTTTTCGGAATACATTAGATATATTGGCACCCACGGTTATTAAAGCTATTCTATATGGCAGCATAATAGAAGTAAAACAAGTAGCTGCACGTGGAACGCTAAAGCTTATATCTTAACTCTGTTCCCGTGGACAGTCAAAGACAAAGGTGACTGTGTCGACCATTGGAGTGTGAATTCCTTCGTTGACAACCCCTAGGGAAAAAGAGAAAGTTACCAAAACGCTTGACTTCGTATGCATTATTTTAATTTCTCAAAAATAAATGTAAATGTGATACGGCCGTCTGGGATACCGGCCCTTAAAGAAGGAATTTTAATAAATAAGCTACCGCCTCTACGGTCTAATTTAATTGGCTCTCTGTTAGCTCATGGGAGGAGTAATATGATAGTACTAAGTCACTTTGGGGTGCAATACGCTGTTTTTGTCGAAATTACTGGTTGAACTGTGGTGCTTCGGTTGTATTGCATCTTCACGCTAGATAAATCATAGGTGGTGGCACAGTGATGAAAAGGTGGTGATTGGGAGATTCAGAGACCTCAAACCCACTGACCAAGTGTTTTGGCTCTCATTCTATCTGTGCGGCCTTTGTCTATGTATGACAGGTATGGAAGAACGTGAATTATCAGTTTCTGTATCTGTTGTACTGTTGAGAAAATTTCTCTTGTATTCCTTGTTTATTGCCATGAGATAAGGTGCGTGGATTAGGACTACAAATTTAATAGTAAATTGAAAAGTCCGCGTTTGTCTTTAAATCCTGTAAAATGAGGTAATTTCATTTTCAAGTAATTTTGCAAAGTTCCAAAATCACGGTCGATTGAAAGCCAATTCGCGAAATGGTTCACTTCAGATTTATCACGAATGGTTAACATAGAACATTAGCCGCTTCAGGACTGAGGCCTCACTGACCGAAAAAGAAAACTATACCATTAGTAACCGTTTTAGTTTCTCCAGGCGAAAGAGTACCATTGATTGTGCTTATTATGCTGACAGACTAGTGTAAGTTTAAAGAGGCCTTGCTGAATCAAGAAAATGTAATTCAAGTCTTAGAATCAGGGAGGATGGGGTTCGGCGCTAATTTTTGTGAGAGCTATGAAGTAGCATTCAGCTAGGACTGTATACCCATACCCACAAAACCAGAAGCAGCGCCGTTCAGCGTGAAAGAATATTTATTCTCACAGCAAACCTACTTGCTAAAATGCAGCAGCACGTAGAACGTTTTCTGTAGGTGCATTACGTATTGTTAAGATATTAATACGCATTTATACTTTGCATTGCTCTCTGGGGGACAAAACAATGCCATAAAAAGGGTTTCCAAATTGCTGTGACCACTTTGTTTAATGCACATCTGAGCAGGAATTAGACAATGCAGTTTCCATTTGGCAGTCAACTACGTTCAAACGTAATGGGTAATTAATATATGTCGCCGACGTACTTTTAGATGTTATATATAAACTTCATGAGTTTACTCAAAAGAGAGCAAGGTACGCTTTATTTTGAATGTAAAATGCACAACTCTCGGCAAAAAATATCCTTCATTCACCCTAAATAAGATTGGGAACACAAACCGCATATCACCGGAAGATAACAAATGAATGGCGAAGACTGCAACTATGGACATCATGAAGAATCGTCCATGACTGTGCCGAAAAAGGTAGATAAAATTGGACCTCCTTCAAAACGATGTTAGCATCGTTCGCTGATGACCTCATTATTATAGTTCGAGTGAACAAAGAGGGTTAAAATTCGGTATATAATTGGTAAAATAGTCCAAATGACATACATATAAGAAGATTCGCATGCAAATGGAAGCAGAAAAATGGCAGCTCATTAACAAAGGCCCGCCGAGAAAACTACCTTTCACTCTGCCATCTTAATGCACATTAAAAAGGATTAAACGTGCCTCGCATAAGATACTCACGTGGGGCTGAAAAATTGAAGAACGGTCAGTGGGAATTCCAGTATACATTCTTGGGTCTATATTTACGGGAGTATTAATCATTAGCGAAACATTAAGGTAAGACACAGCAAAAGGAACCTCACCCATGTCCTAGAGATGTCATTGAACTAAATTCCAGATGGCATACCCATTCCACAATACTTACCCAACCCTTAGCGTAACCGTAAGCTAACCATACCGATAAGTCCCTTAGACGTGAGCGCAAGGCCACCTTTACCATCGGAATTCCTAGTCTCGTGGTCTATCCATTTTCCTTTATGCATTCTCCATATATGCTGCCCGGAAGAAACCGAGAGATTTTCCTTATTGCTGCTCGGTTAACACTTATGATGATTAAGTTCATTCCTGTCCCATGATTCCCTTCAAGATTAATAGGCAAAAAGCACGAGATTTCAGGCAGGATTGTTTTCTTAAGAAATGAATAAGTAAAACAGAAGCTACCTAGCTCATACTTCATAATTTAAAGTTTACAAATAGCTTTCCAACCAAATGACGGTGCCGTGCTTAGCCGTTGATTGGTAAGTCCGTAAACGCTTTAAAGTTTAAACAAGCCGAGGGACGTTAAACTTTTAACAGACCTGAAGCTAAATGTGTACCCTGTATTCTTTCTAAATCCTACAATGCCCACAGAGCGGGTAAGAATTCATTCAAAGATACGGTTTCCGGTGATGTACTGCTCAGTTGGAAATAGAAACTATTCACACACATTACTAGATAGGAGAATTCTAGAGTTACCCAAAAGTGCATCTAAAGGCCATTACGTGCTTGCGCTATGCATGAAATATCTGTCGAGAATGTCAGCACCTTTCTCTAAAAACAGAGTGTAAGCCTTCTCACGAAGAAGAATTTTGCGATAATGGAGTTTAGTCATTCGTCATATTTGCCAGCAAATGAATAGGGAGGTAAAGGAAGGGTTCAGAGAAGAGCATTTTTGGTGCCGACTCACCTCCAGGAGAAGTCTACAAAGGTAATAAGTAGCAGGATATGTGCAAACTGATCTTTGTGCTCCCGTCGGTATGTCGATAAACTCCAATTCTGCAAAACTTCAACAGTGTCACCAGTGCTCACCTTCAAATACGAAGACAAAACAGTCAGCTCTATGTATGTTGGTCAACTTAAAATTTACTTTTTAGGTTGGACAAGGCGACATGTACCCCCCACTATGACAGGAGGCTTTGCGCCACTTTTCATGGTAGAACCTATTCCCGCGTCCTAACCCCTAACCTTAGCCCTAAACATAACCCTTCAGATTTTACCGCACGACCACTTGCAATACAATGTTGTATATTCCCGTATCCTACCATTTTAACATGATCACTGTGAAAATCTTTATCTGAATTCCTTTTAACTGCCTGATTTTGAGTGGAGGATAAGAGTACTCCCTGGGTTGAAGTGAAGATTCCGAGCATGATATAGGCGAGACGCGAATTACAGAGAAATACCAGGAACTGCGTTTTTCGACTCCACCACGGCCTTCCAAACCGGTAGCCGAAACGGGCCCAGAAAGGACGGATTACATTTGGATATTCGTATACCTTCACGTGAATGGTCAGACAAATTTGAACTTGTGTTGTTCAATTAGGTAACTTAGTTTTGCACTCGTGCCGACTTTCTGTAGGCTCTGGTTTTCACAGAGTTGACCAACGTTTACCGCAATGAACGACCTCTAATTGGCTTATCAGCATATCCCAAAGACGGATAAACGGCCTTTTATTCGTTGTTGACTGCATACGCGATCCCATAACTGAAGATAACACGCGAAAGATCTTCTGCTTCCTGTTGTTCGGACACTGGTTTGTCCATGAATATGAAAAAAATTGTGATCACGCATTAACTCACGACAGTCTGAAAAACCATGATCGCGAGGACGAAAGTGCAGCCGGTAAATTCGACTTCCAGGATGCTCAATTTGAAAGCACCGCATCAAATTTTCTTTTAAATGCCCCTTATGGTGCAAAGACCTGAGCAGTATATCAAAATGTAGCGCAAAAACGCAATCGCATACTCAAAACCCGACTTCATAAGATTTTGTAGACGAAGTACCAGGCGCGCATGAGGGCATCGAGGTCCTAGAGTTGACTTTCGCGGCACTGACCCAATTTTAGCTTCGCTGGAGTGACCACGTTGCGAATACTACCGAAGAAACTGTTCTCCAATGACGTTGAAAAAAGGCACGATCGCACGGGTGGAACACCGGCAAAAGAGCAGCCAAAGTATCATTTTCTCCCTACTATTAACGTAGATTCGGGATACCCACAGGTATTCGGGAATGCCTTCCTATTTAGTGGAACAGCATCATCGTCGGTAAAAAACGACCAGCAACACTATGTAACATTACCACTGTCATTGGACTTTCCATCCTACCATTTCATCCTTGATGTAAGTGCCGCATACGGATTGGCAGCGTGCCCACCGCAGGGAGTTCAGTTTTGGCCTACAGGGCTGAGGATGGGATTCATGCTCATTACTGTCGCGGTGCCGTTATTGGATTCTGCGGCATTTATAAACAGCTGAGTGCCTTCCCTAAAGCCTCGAGCACTGCCGGCCAACGATCTTAAATTGTGTTTCAATGTGTTCCACAGACCGGATAAGATATCTACTAATCTGATTTTACACCGCCTTTCTACGGCTGCTCGCAGTTCATTCGGAAACTCAATGAGGAAACCTCCAACAGGCTGCTTTTAAATTACCTAAAAATTAACTGCTATTTTTAAAGCTATTAGTCTATTTGAAGGTTTATAGCCGTAAACTGAAAGTTGTCAAAATGTTTCCACCTGTAACCCCTAAACATCCCACTGTTTAACTACAACATTTACAAGTCTGGACAAATATTTACTGGGTTTGAAAGATTTCAAACCTGTATCAGGATGCCAACAGATAACATCCACTATGCAGAATAAATCTCCCACTTAGGCGATCCACCGATTCTTGACGCATGCGTCAGTTTGACTGCTTAAAAACAAAATCAATACACCCCCCCCCCAAAGTCCAGTCCAGGTGTGTGTAATTGCGAAAACTTGTGGCTCTTGACCTCTGCTAATCGAGAAGCCCATAGCGTGCTACTTAAGCAGTCATTCGTGTGTCAAAGGGGCTTTTTGTACTAAAAGCGTCTGATTCAAGTTACAACCATTTGGCTATAAATTTTGATCATGAGGAAAAAGCGGACTCTCTGGTTCGAAGTTGTATTAAAATTCCTTTGACCCACTTGTGAAAAACTGGGTTTAGTTGGTGGGATTCGAACACACACCAGCAATGGGAAGGCTTTAGTACAGCCAACGCTCTAGCCAACTGAGCTACGAGGCCCCACCGGGAGCCGTGAGTTTAGTCTCATTATTCAAATCTGCCAAAATCCTCTTCTAATTAATTGTGCCTGGTAGTCAGCTGGTGGATTCTAGATTGATTGCTTACGAAATCCTGCTTATCAGTCAGCTCAATGTATCAGAATTGGTGAATTTCATACGTCGCAGTAGGCTGGGCGGATAACTTAACCCAAGTGTGATTAAACTCACGGCTCCAGGTGGGGCCTCGTAGCTCAGTTGGCTAGAGCGTTGGCTGTACTTAAGTCTTCCCTTGCTGGCATGGGGTCAAATCCCACCGAGTTTTTCACAAGTGGGTCAAAGGAATTATTAAAATCTGCCAAAATCGTCTACATATTAAAATTCGACGGCCGAAAGGAGGGTCCCAGAGTACTGAAGGAAAGACAGCAGTGGGTCTGGTGTTCTTTTTTGGGAGATAAAGCAGTTGTATATGGGGTAGCAAAAAGTGACTGTCAACTATAGTATTTCGGCAACAAAGACTAAGTATTCGGTAACGAGGGGACTATAGCGCAGCAGAGGAGGTGACCTCAGGCTCGGCAACTGGAAACGAGTTGACGGCATTCCGCAGGACGGTGAGCTCCACTGAACAAGCCTCGAAACTGTCATTGTCGATCCAGAAGAATTCACCCTGCAAGTGCAAACAAATAACATTTAATTTACAGCCCAGCAACATCTTCGTACCCTTTACCATAATCATCGCGATCATGTTGTATACTGCAAAACTGATGGGAAAATAAACCGATGAGAGTAGCTTCAGTTATACGGACTAGGAGAGAAAAGGTAACAGGGTCATAGAGAAGACTCAGAAGCAAATGAGCACAAAACAAATAAAAAGATATTTTTTGATTTTAGACGTGAGAGCTCCCGTTTATGGCGGCATTTGACTGGCCACAGCAAAGATTGCACCACCCGGTTAACATTTGGGATAAGTGCCCTCTGCCAAATCAACGAGCGAACGGATCCAAGTATTACACTCGGAAACCTAAAGCGGCTGCGTGCCGAACCTCGACAATAAACACTTTCTTGCCATTAACCCTCGTACCCAGGGATAAAGATGCCTCGAAGCCTTAGGGGCTACGCGTTTACAGTTCATGCGGGCGGTTGTATGTCAACGGGTAGTAGCCCAAAACGACAAATGAGGCAGGAAATAGCACTCCAGTTTTCGTTGTTTCCATTGAAAATCCTCCTCACATACTGTGTGTCTATCGTTACTGGACCGTCAGTAGGGAGCCTAGATACGGCTACATTGCAAAGGGAGGTGCATTCGGTTTTCACCTTGCAATCAAATCAAATCGGTAAGTGACACGCCAGAAGCGACATATCGTTTGCACACTGGGCTCTCCAAAGCCCACAGGTTCCTCCTTTTCGGGGGAAGGAAGAAAACTGCAGCAAAAAATTAGCGCAGCAGGGAAAACAAATGCAGCTGCGCTTTTGTTCGCTCGAAATTCTCTGTGGTATAGGTGAGCTAGGACTCAAACAGTAACCCTGTACAACTGGGCAAGCCCGTTTTTTATCAGACCCAATCCGTGCGTACTTGGCAGAACAAGGCAGGGAGATCATTTCGCAGTCTGTCAGTGCGTAAAGCAGCCCAATGCGAGGTAGTTCTGGAGGGGGAGCAAGAGGAGGAGGAGGAGGCCGGCAGTTTGCTGTGACAAGTGATAGTCTGTTTCACGTGCCAGAGTGAGAAAATGGTGGGGAAAGGAAGTCATCCATTTCGCAGTACTTGCAACGACGTCAAGGTTGCTCAAGTTAGCCAGGAAAAGACAAGGGGTAAGGGGGTGAAGATGAGGTGCAGAGCTTGAGGGTGATCAAAACAACAGGCGGAGGAAAAGGGCAAACGCTTGATGGATGCGCAGCCAATCTAAGATGGAAAGTACGCCAAGGATCTTGGGCAAAAGAGGGGAAAGTGAGATGGTCACTTCTGGCTTATAAGCCGTTGTTAACTAGCCATACCCATACCTATGTCATGCAACGAAGCCTTCGTCTCAGGCGGAATAGATGTTTCAGTTATAAAAGAAGTTCCCTAAAGGGGAACTCAAACTTTTTGAACGTATGGCAGCATATTCTCGTGCGATCTAGTTTCAGCTAATACGTAATTTAGAAAAAGGGAAGGTTGCGGTATTTGTTTTTAAGACAAATATTGTACCCTCGGCTAAACATTCTACTGCTCATATGATCATTCTGTAGCGTATTTATTATCGCATAATTGGATTCAAAGTTGAGTAAGAAAAACAAAAATGTTCAGAAAGAAAAATATTTTACAGGGAATTCTTGTACGATACCCCTAAGTATGCGTGCAATGCGGAAATGGTGGCAACAGGGGTGGGGCAGTTTAAAGAGCGAAAAAGGGCGACAACGCGTTGGCAATTAAAAGTAATTTATATACTCACCGTCACTGGGCAAGTGAGCTTATTTTGTTCGCACTCAATTTGGCCTAATGTATTCCTACCTATCCAAACCTACCTGCACGCACCTAACCTTAACCCCGATTGTAAACCAACCTTAACCCTATGCATCATGTTCTTTAAGATTAGCATTCATTGCCGGATAAGAGAGGAACGCACAAGCGGTCCTTGCCGAATTGTTTTTCAAACGCCGTAGAAAAAATGCCACAAGAGTAGGACGAATATATAACTAGAGGAAAAGGTTTTCAGTTCTTTCATGAAATTACTTTGAGGAATATGAAGAACTTGAGCATCTATGAGATACACTAACCACGCACTTATTGAGATAACTTATCAGAAAAGGCTTTTCAGCATATCAAGAGCATTTTCATTTCAGTCCTTCTTTGCGTACGTCGGTTCCTGTGCGAGCCCGTTTCATGTTTACGTGGACCTAGAAATATGACACCATACCGATATCGGTGGGGAAAAACAGTGTTCCTGATCTACTTTCTTGTACTTGTTACGGCTGCGAACATGTCTGATCTAGCCGGCCTCGATGATGTCACGTAATGTATCTCTCCGTGCGTGACGATTCGCGGCAGCAAACCTGGATAGCTCAACCCATTCTTTTCTCCAGCAACGGACGCCGAATACCGGAGGTTCAAGCACCGATTCCATGTCTTGCCGAACCATGCAAAGCCAGTTTTTTAGTTGACCACCTCTTCGACGCCTCCAAGTGGGCAACGGTGCCAGATCAAGAGCAGTAGAACTGGGCTCGTGAGGCGGGCGTGCTGACTGCCTCGTTTGAGACGTCGTCTGTGTACTTCACTCGAAGTATGGTCCTCAGGCAACGATGGTCAAATACCTCAAGTCTTCGCTCACATCCACGCGCACAACCCAGCTTTCACAACCGTGAAGGAGGATCGACCATCACGGTACACGCGGCTCTTTGTGGCGACCGAGAGGTGGCATCGGACCAATAGGCACTTTCGAATGATCGAGAAAACCCGACAAGCAGCATCGATTCGGGAGACAATTTTATCCTTATTCTGTCCGTTCGGCAGCATCCTCGCCCCAAGTTATTTGAAACGGTCTACTTCTTCAATTTGACGGCAATAATCTCGAGGGGTGCTTTGTATTGGTTAGGGATGCAGCTCGAAAACAATTTGGTCTTCCCAGTGTTTATGGATAGGCCAACCGAAGTAGCGATCTTATTCATCCGCGACACCATAGACTGTAGATCACCAAAGCTTAAGGCTAACAAAGCGATATCGTCAACGTAGTCTAGGTCAGTCAAGCAGCGCCTAGATGCAAAGTTCACACCGTCAGAACAGTGTAGGGCCTTCCCGAGAATCCAGTAAATGGCATAGTCGAAGGGTTGGGAAAGACTGTTGTGGACGAGGACTCGCGTAGTGGTGGAGAGATAATAGGCCTTTATCAAGGCAATGATGTTGGCCGGCACACCATCGAGTTCCATTACTCGCCACAGGGACTCACGATGGACGGAATCGAACGCAGCGAAGAAGATAATAAAGCAGACGACTGTCGGCTGCTGGTAGCCATGGCGGAATTCCATAATGTGCCTCAGAGTAAATATTTGGTTTACGCATCCACGCCCAGCTTGGTTGGGCCTCGTCCTAGAGTCACATACAGACTGAAACCCTCTGAGAAGGGCAATAGTGAAAACACTTGAAGCAACGTCGATGAGGCTTATGTTGCGGTAGTTCTCGCACTTTGTCTTATCTCCCTTATTGAAGATAGGCAAGAGGATTCCCGAACCCTAGTAATTAGAAACTACTTCGTCTCTCTACAATTGCTCAATCACCCCATGAAGCAAAGGCGCCAGTGTCGACACAGACCTTGTAGATTTCGGTGGGAATACGTCCTCTCTCTGGGCACCTTGTTGTTGTGCAGCCTCTGTATTGCATCGGCAACTTCTCCCGCGGAAGGGGGTCACCCGAAACTGCATAGGCTGGAGAGTGATGAAAATCGGATGCAGAGGATAGCGAAGGTGTTATTAGTTGCTCATCAAAGTTGAGGAGGTGCTCGAAGTGCTCACGCCAGCGATCGACCTTGGCCGAGTAATCAGCAATAAAGCCATCATTCACATCGCGAACAGAGTCACTAAGTGTAGACGGTTTACCATTAAATTGGCGGATAATTTGGTAGTTTGCAAGCGTCACCAACGTTTGAGACCTGCTTCATTGACGTCGGTATTGCAGACCAATATTTCTACTGGTCATCCCTAGCTGACTTTGCTGTCACGTTCCGGAGGTGGCGGAATGAAGCATTTTTGTGGGACCTGGCTCGAGCCGTCTGGGCAGACAACTGCAGGATTCGTCCGCTGGGTGAATCCGAGAATTTTCTGAGCTGCTCCATAGACAGGTGTCTTCAGTGATGACTATTGGTCACTGCCTTGTCTGTCAGCTCGGGTGGTAAAATGGGACCAGATTACTGTGTTGATAGCCTCGGTAGTGCTGGGTTGCCAGATTTTTGTGATATTGAGGACTCTAACAAGTGGTATTTTGGGCGCGGGTGATAGGTGAACTTTCAGGTGTATGCGAACGAGAACATGATCAGACCTGTAGGTGTTACCAGTATCGGCACCATGTATCAATCTGCTACCGTGAACCCTGCTGTGGACCCTTGAACAAACTAGAATGTAGCGATCTGACTCGCGGTATGACCATCGTTTGAATACCAAGTCTGCAGATGTTTGTTGCGGTACTGGAAGCAAGTTTTCGTGACAAACAGTTGGTTCTGATCAGCAAAATTCAGCATTCTCTCACTGTTATCGCATCGAGAGCCAAGCCCAAACAGACGAGTCCCCGGTGCCAACCCTACCATTCCAGTAGCAAGAATCAGCATATCACGGCGAGGGTAATCGAACATTTTTCATGAGGTTTCTAGGCGATTCTAAATACAGGCGGGTACCCAACAGCAGCTCGGAGTTTTGGTTTCAGGTTGTCTCTTCCAGCGCTTTGGCTCAAGAACCTAACCACAAGGTATCGGTGGCAAACAAACTTATTTAATGGCGGTTCACGGTCGCCATGTCACAGTGCCGTCATAGGGATTTGCGGCATTTTATAAGGCAGTCGGCGTGCCAGATCTCAGCCCTCCACGCTCTGGTAGCACTGTCACTGCTGGTCCGCGACTGCTTATTCGTCGGACCCGAGAGTCTGCGTATTTCGCAGCTAGCCTTCAGTTAAGGCCGTTCCACTTTTCGCCACCTGTGGACGCGCCAGATAGCCAGCAGCTGGGCTAACGGGTAACCTGTCTTTCAGATCAAACTACACGGCCAAAGGCTTTTAATAACAAACTTATTTTGAAGGTTTCCATAAACTAAAGAAAGCATTGTTTCGGGCAACCGACTGAGGCACCGAAAACTTCAAAGCATCTGCTGACATTTTCAGGACTCCTGGTAGACAAAAAATTATACCTGCTATTCACATTCCAAGTTCTACCCACTGACTGCCCCTGACAGCTGATGGTCAGAAAACGTATTACTAGGCAGAAAATCAAGCAAAATTCTTCTTCGCTCCAGCCGACACCACATATCCAGTGGTGCATAAATTTAAAGACTTAGCTTTCGAATCGGAGCACAACATCCGGAAAAGCGGCGTAAACATCAATCACCTCAGTGGCTGTCATACTGCATTTACACTTACTTTAACAATGCATTTGAGCTGAGGAAGGACCAAAGTTGATTTTTCTAAATCTCGCTATACTTTTGATGTTTCCTTTATTCAGCTGCTTACATTGGTATGCAAATGACACATCCACACAAGAAGTGCACTCATATTATACCAATTTTTCCACTTTCTGACTTTCTGTTTTTTTTTCCTTTCCTCTTTCCTGATCAACGTAACATTGCTTTTAATATTTCGTTCGTGCGTTCATTTAGCCGAAGGATGTTCGTTAACTAATCTGGTGTCATTATCAATAGAGCCCTCAAATGACTGCGATCAGTATGCACTGAGTCTCGAGGCGCAACGGAATGAGCAGGTTCTCTAACTCGATCGGTGAACGCACTTGGAACAGTTAATATTCCCGATCACAACCAACAGGATGAATCATCTACTAGTGATTGACGTGGCTTGAAACCTCCGTATACGCCTGCGACACGAGTTGCTCCTTACGTAAACGTCAGCCGGAATTCACTTAATCCGCGTAAATGCCGACCATGATCGCCAGCGTAAGATAGAGCCACTGCAGTCGGACCGGAGGACTGTCAGCTGATAACCTTCATTTCACGACCAACTGACGCCCGTTTGGATGTTAATCACAAGGGAACTAAGCGCCCCATCCTTGACGGATAGACCTTTCTTTGAAAAGATTGGAGCAAGCAGATCAGAGATGGTGAGTTCGCGCGTTCGGTACCGGACACAAATTTGACCGTTCCTTAAGAGGGGTAATTGAGGCACAACTTACCGTACACATCTTCGTTGGAAATGACGTCTTAATAACAGCCAGTATTGAGAGGCAAAAAATGCTTCAGACAGAAATACAGTGGGTTACCTAATTCATGAAACGTCCATATCAAAATTTGAGGTAGTAGCAGGGCAGACATTTTAAGGTGTTAGTTCAGTTTTTTTGCATTGAATCGATACACAAAAAGCTCGGTTTATTGATGGGAAAACGGGGCTACATGGGGCAAAATCCGACGTTTCTTGCTATTCAGGAATTTTCCTATGCTATTAAAAGCTACAGATCAAAAAATTTTGTTTTTGTGCGCAGTACTATGAATGAGCATTAATATACGCCGGAAAAATTTGGAATATATCCCTTCGGAGAACAGAACATTGTGTTTTGGTTACACGAAAATCAGGTAAATGCAGGTTTGTTTTCGGTAAAATAAGGGCACATTCAGTCCAAAAAATAAAGTTTTGCAAATTTATGACGTTTTGTATCAAAAAACGTTGTAATAAACTTGGATGAATGTACTTTTTTTACCACACCGATAATTAGGACCTTAAAAGCGCATGTATATGAGACACAATGACACGCCACCACTTTTCGCTGTCACGGCGTACGCGAAGCCTCTCAAGAAAATTTCGGTCTGCAGTTCACTATAAATGAATAAGGAAACTTGAAACGGAAGGGGCGCAAGATTGACATTTTATCACAAATCTCAGTATATATCCGGTCACTTTCTTGTGAGTTTTAAATCTTAGAACTAGACTGAGTAGTAAACAAATATATTGAAAAACACTCCAATCGAAAAAGAGAAGTGAGTTCTTTTATTTTGAGCAGAAATTGTATTCATACTTTTCAGCGAAGTCGAAAAACCGGTCTAACGTTCCCAGTTTTCCGTTGACTTCACCTTGGAAAAACGTGAAGTACGCAGACATTCGACAGCAAAAAAGCTAATACAAGCACTTATTTAAAAGTTACCTTATTATAGAAAGTTTTTTAACTAATTATAGGCATATATTTTCCCGGATTTTGTTGTGGACGTTCATTTTTCTCGGCAGCGAGTTTTCATGTTTTAGTGAGTCTACAAATATGACCCAGGTGGCCATCTGCATTAGAGAGAATGTCCAAAAAGTCACAACTTTGGTAAAGGCGTTTAAGAAATACCCTGTATTGAAGATTTTATTAAACACATCGAACGGAATCTATATTCATGGGCAGTCGACTAAAGACACTGAAAATCGTTAAGAATACACCAAATTTTCAAAAACGATCTGAAACGCGTCGTAATAGAAAACCCGAAATAGTTATAGACAATGTAATATTAATAAAAACACCATAATAAGCCTACTTTTTCAAAACAATCGATTTTTATTGATGTAAAACTTTGGAGGACGCAGGGTGCGCTGAGTTCGCGTAACGGGCCGTAACTCTCTCTCTCTCTCTCTCTCTATATATATATATATATATATATATATATATATATATATATATATATATATATATATATATATATATATATATATACCCAATCCCAAGTGTGGAACACCTGGGATTCGAACCCACGACCCTTGGTATTTGGGTCGAACGCTCTACCATTGAGCCACGGGCTCGCTGCTTTGTCGGTTGCGATCGGGAATATGATGATAGTGTGTGGCTCACCGATCTGCTTAAGGGAACATTTATGCTCCGATGTGCCCTGGAACTCAGACTAGAGTACTCACAGGCAGTCGCATAGCGACGTGTAGCATATGATGATAAGCTGGAACCGACAAAGACAAGGGAGACCGGAATGGCCATTTCTGGCTTAGTAGCCGTCATCAGCCAGTCATACCCAATCTCAAGTGTGGCACACCTGGGATTCGAACCCGCGACCTTTGGTATTTGAGTCGAACGCTCTACCATTGAGCCACAGGCTCGCTGCTTTGTCGGTTGCGATCGGGAATATGATGATAGTGTGTGGCTCACCGATCTGCTTAAGGAACATTTATGTTCCGATGTGCCCTGGAACTCAGACTAGAGCTCTCGCAGGCAGTCGCATAGCGACGTATAGCATATGATGAAATGGAACTGACAAAGACAAGGGAGACCGGAATGGCCATTTCTGGCTTAGTAGCCGTCATCAGCCAGTCATACCTTAAATCCCAAGTGTGGCACACCTGGGATTCGAACCCGCGACCTTTGGTATTTGAGTCGAACGCTCTACCATTGAGCCACGGGCTCGTTGTTTTGTCGGTTGTGGTCGGGAATATGATGATAGTGTGGGGCTCACCGATCTGCTTAAGGAACATGCATGTTCCGTTGTGCCCTGGAGTTCAGACTAGAGCTCTCGCAGGCGGTCGCATAGCAACGTGTAGCATATGATTAAAATGGAACCGACAAAGACAAGGGAGACCGGAATGGCCATTTCTGGCTTATTAGCCGTCATCAGCCAGTCATACCAGTCACACGTCGCTATGCGACCGCCTGCGAGAGCTCTAGTCTGAGCTCCAGGGCACAACGGAACATACATGTTCCTTAAGCAGATCGGTGAGCCGCACACTATCATCTATATATCCGCCTGCCGATGGCTAACTCCAACTACTAGATCCTTGAATGGTAACCAAATTTTATCTTGCCAACCAGTGCTATCAAAAACTGAAGGGGTCTCCGGCGGGTTCGCGGAAATCCAACGTTCTTGCGATAGCCCTACTGCAGAAATTGGAATATATGGCCCCTCCTACAATTAACCCAAAATTTTGGATGCACTATGTAGACGACACATTTTTCATCGTCAAGAGAAATTATGTAGGTCTGCTCCACAAAATTCTTAACTCTAGATTTTCAGTAATCGAACTCACGCTCAAAAAGGCTAGTTTATAACTCCCATTTCTAGATGTCGTTGGGCATCGGAAAAATGATGGATCCCTCGATACATCCAGTTTATCTAAAGAAACATATTCTGAGGTAATTTTACACTTTGCGGGCAACCACCCAGTCTCTCACAAAAGGAGTTCTGTCTATAGCCTCCCAGATCGATCCAAAACGCACTGCTCTGATAAAGAAAGTTATCAGAGAGGAATGAAAATGTCTCTTTGAATAATTCTTCAAAAATTGGTGCCCACAGGACTTTGTGTGTCAATGCGTGAAGCATCAAGGCTGCACACAGAAAAGTAATTCGAATTATACGGTCGCTCAGGTACCAAAAACCATGACCTAGCAAACTACCCCACATGCAAAAATGCATCTGAGTTTGCCAAAAGAAAACTGAAAGAAAACGTCCGATACAAGTAGCACACCAACCCACAGCTACCTTGCGCATACACCTTGTACACCCTAAGTGCAGGGTTGGCTATCTCGATAGAAAAGGCTTTGTCTAAAAAAATCCCATGAGCCGGTTGGGCTGTTTATTATTTTGGTCAAATTGGAAAAGCCGTCTCAATCCGCATACACAAACATCAATTTGCGGTCAAGAGACGAAACTATCAATCCCAGGTGCACATGCACACACTGGAAACCGGGCATAAATTTGCATGGCAGAACACTCGGATTGTTGGCGTCTGCCAATCAGAAAACGCCGTGAATTCCTAGAAGCAATGCACTCGGATGAAGCATGCACCGATCAGTATATCGAGTTGGATACAACGTAAAAAAGCTTCAAGGACAAATTCAAATGACGACGTATTATTCCGAAAGGATTACAAATGCAATCAACACGTATTGGCGCAGACGGCTGCCATAGTCTGACGGCGAGCTGGATCACCATTCTCGAATATTTGTGCATTAAAATTTATATTTTCCCGAAGAATTTCATTTCTCACTAATGGTGGCGAATGTCCGCATTCCAAGTATGTGTATAAGTGAAGAGGAAGGTTGTTCGTTCACCGGAATCATGGCTCTATTCATCTGAGCTTTCGAACTCTTACTGGAGTCCATCGTCAGAGGTAAAACAGCAACATAAACTAGTAACATTTATAGGGGGGTGGCAGGGGCTAATCAGACACCAGTGGCGCCAGTCCGGAGGTGATTATGCAAAGCCCTGTATGCCAGCGCCAGATCGATAAATCAATTGACCGAGTTCTCATCGGGGGCCCAGGCTTCAATCAATTCTCTGCTTGTTTTGTATCTGGCGTGGGCGATGATCTTCGTGGCTGCGAAGTTAAATTCGTGACCCATTTCGTAGGTGTGGGCAGCTACTTGCGATAAACCGTCACCCCGTCTCACAGCAGGCGTATGCTCGTGTATGCGCGATCCAAGCATACATCCAGTCCGTCCTGTGTAGTTACAAGAACGGTTTTGGTACGGGATGCGATACACTACTCCCGACTGCTCATTCGAATTTAATCTGCCCTTGATTCTCATGAACATACTGCGCATGGTAGCTTTGGGTTGGTGTGCGATTCCGACACCAAGTCCCGCAACAATGCGCTCGGTCACTTCTGACACTTTCTTGATGTATGGCATCACATACCATACCGTAGAGGTTGGTTCTGGTTGGGTCCTCTGCGGTCGAACACGTAGACATCGGCTTATAAACGCCTTCAGATAGCCGTTCCACATAAACTGGTCACGGAGGTAACGGGCCTTATGTGCTTTTCCGCCGGGTTGCTGCAATGAGTCTGGATGCGTTTGAACAGTGTTCTCACACAGCTTTGATTTTGAGACACCGGATGGTTGCTGTGAAAATTGAGAAGCTGTGGTGTTCGTCACTTTCCTCTAGACAGCCGTTTCTATTTCGCTATCGGGACGTCGCTTGACGAGTACATCAAGGAAGGGGAGCTGCTGCCCTTTCTCTTCTTCCTTCGTGAATTGTATATCTGGGAAGATCGAGTTTAAGGTGATTATGGAAATGCTGCAGCATGTTCCTCTTCACGGTAACAAATGTGTCATCTATGTAACGGCGCCAAAATAGAGGCTACTGTCGGGTGAAAGGGAGCTTTTCCAGCTCTTGTAGGACCAATTCTGTCACTAAACCGGATATTGGGAAGCCCATTGGAGTTTCCTTGATCTGCTCATAGGTTTCTCCGGCAAAGGTGAAGAAGGTCTTTTTGAAAAAAACTCGAAGCTTCATATGGTGTTCAATTTTGAGAGAAATCTGGGTTTATATATATATGAGAAACGAGGTGGCTAGACCTATCGCAAGTGAGCACGAAAGACCCTTTTTAAACCATGTAGTTCCCCCTATGCTCTATCTCCGATGATGCGCTCGAGTATGAGTGTGAAACGTCAGACAAGTATAACTTCTACCCCAGAGATCGCCTTATCTTCTCCTTCCATATATATATATATATATATATATTGCTAATTGAAGCGAAAATGCGCGTCCCCGGGCATACATCAGAAGAAGAGGCGATCACGGGAACAAAAAGTTTACTATCCTGATGTTTCAAAATCAAACAAGATTCCATCAACGGAGGTAGGTTCGGTACGGCACCTCACAGTATTTATGGGTACTTAACATGCTGGCTCTACAGCTATTCGTGCAGGATACACTGCAGGGTGGTGGGGGAGTTAATGGCTGTCCTGATGGTCATTGATTTTTCACCCTCGCCTCGTCTGGGGGCTGTGTCGGGATGGCAAGTGTCATTGACCTCGTCTGCATTGCCCGCGTTTGTTGTCCCGGACCCGCATGTCTGTTCCTCGTCCCTCGTTTGCATCTGTCCATGCA
The DNA here is from genome assembly GCA_017591395.1 of Schistocephalus solidus. Taxonomy (NCBI): domain Eukaryota; kingdom Metazoa; phylum Platyhelminthes; class Cestoda; order Diphyllobothriidea; family Diphyllobothriidae; genus Schistocephalus; species Schistocephalus solidus. Next base: position 27,045 of record WEDG01005801.1, on the reverse strand, counting down.
CGTCTCATCGGTGGTTGCTGAGTCGTTGCCGGTGTCTCCGTTACTATCGGGTTGGAGACGCCCATCTTCGGTGTTCGTGCGCAAACTATGTTCACCTGCGTCCATGTTCATGCCTGACCGGAGGTCATGCTGGTTTGCGTTCTCCGCGGTTATCCTATCGAATGTGTTGGTGTGTGGCATAGGTTCACTCAGGCATGTGTTCTGGCTTGGTATACGTTTGCTTGCGACCGCGAACAGACTGACTTCTTACCTGCGATTCTGTTAATTGAGACGCACTCGTAAGGCCTGGTAGGCCGCCGGGAGAATCGTAGAACGGTTAATGGAAGAAGGTACGGTGTGCCAGGCTTCGAGCGTTTCTCTGGCTGTTTGGTCGATACCTCGGCCTAGGATTTCGGCATCCTGGAAAGAAAAGGTGTGTCCAGAGGCCGCACAGTGTTCCGCCACCAACGAGAGCTGATCCATCCTTCTTACGGCCCTTGCGTGCTCACTCAAGCGGGTCTGTAGTCGCTTACCGGTCTCTCCGACATATTTCGCCTCACGGGAACCGCACTGAACACGATAGTTGACGTTCGCCGTTTCGCCGCGTGACAGGGGGCCCTGGGTCTCATGGCCAGACGTCTTATTGTCACCTCAGGTCTGTGGGCGACGCCAATCCCCAGTGGTTGTAAGAGACGAACAACAGCTTCAGATACGGTCTCGATATACGGCATTGACCGCCACACTTGTTTATTCTATCGTTGGTCTTATAGCTTGCCTTGCTTATCTGTTGCGTTCTATGAGGCTGCGAGGGTAACCGTTGGAGAAGAACATTCGCCGAAGATAATGGAGTTCGGCTGCTTTGTCACCTGCCTCGCCGCAGTTAGTTTCTGCCCTTTTGTAAAGCAATACCATATATCGAGAACGTATCTGAAGCTGTTGCTCGTCTCTTACAACCACTGGGGATTGGCGTCGCCCACAGACCTGAGGTGACAATAAGACGTCTGGCCATGAGACCCAGGGCCCCCTGTCACGCGGCGAAACGGCGAACGTCAACTATCGTGTTCAGTGCGGTTCCCGTGAGGCGAACTATGTCGGAGAGACCGGTAAGCGACTACAGACCCGCATGAGTGAGCACGCAAGGGCCGTAAAAGGATGGATCAGCTCTCGTTGGTGGCGGATCACTGTGCGGCCTCTGGACACACCTATTCTTTCCTATAAATGCTCGTTAGCTTCGCGTGAACGACATAGTTTCTGTCAGGGCTTTCGACATTTGAGAAGCTGTGTCTATGACTCTGTATGCGAGAGCGGGGTGTAGGGGTACTAGTTAGGGGCAGCACCACACGGCTTGCATTTGGTCGCTCCATTTGTCTCGTACAGGTGGTGAATGCTCCTGTGGCCGCCTCTAACTGGTACCCAACTCTCACCTGTGGCTCCTCGAAGTTGGGTTCTTCCCAGCGGCCACACCCCGGGCAACCGTCACGACCGGCGGGCTAAACCAGGTGAGGGTCTCCGGTGTTGTGTGTGCCTCCACACCCGGTATGTCTGACTCCCGAACTTCCCACCTCCCCCCTCTCGAAAAGTCCTACGGTGGGGACGACAGCAACCCCGTAGGCGGCCCAGACTAACTCGGGTCGTTCTCCCACTAAAACAAATCCGCGACCCATAGTGGAGTTCGGCAGCCGTCTGGGATGTCCGAGCAGCCCCTATTTAGGGATAGCACTGCTTGCCTCCCTCGCGGTGGAAGGGGGCTAGAAAATGTGCCCTAAAAAAAGTGCTGGGTCTCACGTCTTCTGCAGCCGGCCGCGGCTCGCAGATCGCAAAACTACGCGGTCGTAAAAATCAAACAAACAACAATACCCCCCGTCCCCATCCCCTCGCCATACTCTCCAGACTGCTCGGGTGAGTCCACTCACACTAGCAGCCTGGAATGTTCGTTCCCTTTTAGACAATCCTAGGAGCAACCGGCCGGAACGGAGGACGGCGCTAGTCGCTCGGGAACTGGCGCGCTACAAGGTGGACATTGCTGCTCTCAGCGAGACCCGATTCTGTGAGCAGGGTCAGCTGGAGGAGGTGGGGGCCGGCTACACTTTCTTCTGGAGCGGCCGGCCAAAGGCAGAGCGACGCGACGCTGGTGTTGCCTTTGCCATCCGTAACGACATCGTGGGACAGCTGCCCTGTCTGCCGCAGGGTATCAATGATCGCCTGATGAGCCTCCGCCTGCCTCTTCGGGGAGACCAGTTCGCCACCATCATCAGCGCCTACGCTCACCCAATGACGAGCTCTGATGCGGCGAAGGACAAATTCTACGAGGACCTGCACGCCTTGCTGGCGACTGTGCCGAAAGAGGACAAGTTAATTGTCCTTGGTGACTTCAATGCCCGCGTCGGGACGGACCACGCTGCCTGGCAGGGAGTGCTGGGTCCCCACGGTCTCGGTAGCTGTAACGATAACGGCCTCCTTCTTCTGCGCACGTGTGCGGAACACCGTCTCCTGCTGACCAACACCTTCTTCCGCCTTCCGACGCGGGAGAAGGCCACGTGGATGCACCCTCGGTCGCTGCGCTGGCATCTGCTGGACTATTTTCTCGTCCGGAGGCGAGATCGACAGGACGTGCTGGTAACCAAGGCGATCCGCGATGCCGATGGTTGGACAGATCACCGCCTCGTCATCTCCCAGATGAGGCTCCGACTGCAACCCCGACGAAGGCCCCAACGTAAGAGGCCGCCATGTAAGTTAAATACTCTTTTATTAAATTTGCCTGCTCACTGTTTTGATTTCAGCAACCAAATAACCGAGAAACTGGAGGACCTGCATGCTCCAGATGATAACGCTACCGTGGAGACACGTTGGTGTCAACTGCGAAATGTCATCCAGTCTACCGCCCTCGATGTACTCGGACGCGCACACCGTTGACATCAGGACTGGTTTGACGACAATGACGCCGACATCAGCAACTTACTCGCGGAGAAGAATGGACTACACAAAGCCTACATGGACCTTCGGACTGACGCCACCAAAGCAGCCTTTCAGATGCCGGCGCCTTGTACAACAACGGCTGCATGAGATGCAGGATACCTGGATAATCCGAAAGGCTGAGGAAATCCAGGGGTATGCGGACCGCAATGAAATGAAAAAATTTTTCAAAGCCATCAAGGCCATCTACGGCCCGTGTATCAAGGGGTCCGCACAGCTGCTCAGCTCTGACGGCACAACACTGCTGACAGAGAAATCGCAAATTCTGAAGCGCTGGGCGGAGCACTTCAGAAATGTCCTTAATTGCTCATCAGCCATCTCCGTTGCTGCCATTGACCGGCTCCCTCAAGTGGACACGAACAATGACCTGGATCTGCCGCCTTCCCTGCCAGAAACCATCCGGGCCGTGCAGCAGATTTCCAGCGGTAAAGCACCGGGATCCGACGCAATCCCACCGGAAGTCTACAAGCACGGTGGGCCCCGGCTGATGGCAGAACTCACAACACTCTTCCCGGAGATATAGCGCCAAGGACAAGTTCCTCAGGATTTCAAAGACGCGACCATCGTCCATCTCTACAAACGGAAGGGAACCCGCAACTCTGTGATAATCACAGAGGCATCTCGTTGCTCAACATTGCCGGGGAGATCTTCACCCGTATCCTTCTCAATCGTCTTAACGGTCACCTAGAGCAGGGCCTGCTCCTGGAAAGCCAATGTGGCTTCCGCCGACACCGCGGAACAACCGATATGATCTTTGCCGCCCGCCAGCTACAGAGAAGTGTCAGGAGATGCGAACTCACCTATACACTACCTTCGTGGATCTAACGAAAGCCTTTGACACGGTGAATCGTGACGGACTGTGGAAAGTCATGCAGAGATTCGGCTGTCCTGAGCGGTTCACGCACATGGTGCGTCAGCTTCATGACGGGATGACGGCGCGCGTTACTGACAACGGGACGGTATCCGAAGCATTCGCAGTGACCAACGGAGTGAAGCAGGGCTGCGTACTGGCCCCCACCGTCTTCAGTCTCATGTTCTCGGCTATGCTGATGGACGGCTACCGTGATGAGCAGCCCGGTATCCGCATCGCCTACAGAAATGACGGGCACCTTCTCAATAGTCAGCGTATGCAGGCTCCAACGCGCGTGTCTACGACTACAGTCCATGACTTGCTCTTCGCGGACGACTGCGCCCTTAACACCGAGACGGAGGAGGACATGCAAAGGAGCATGGACCTCTTCGCCGAAGGCTGCGCCGATTTCGGATTAACAATCAGTACAGCCACAACGGTTGTCATGCACCAGCCGCCACCCAGCACGGAATACAATGCTCCTCGAATCAATGTAAACGGTGCTCAACTCAAAAAAACGTGGAAACCTTCGCTTATCTAGGAAGCACGATGTCGCGCAACACGAGAATCGATGACGAGGTTGCCCAACGGATCTCCAAAGCTAGTCGGGCCTTCCCCGGCCGGCTGCAGGCCTCCGTGTGGAATCGCCACGGTATTCACCTGAACACCAAACTGAAGATGTACAAGGCCGTCGTCTTGACGACACTCCTTTACGGAGCGGAGACCTGAACCGTCTACTCGAACCAAGCCAGGAAGCTGAATCACTTTCATCTCAGCTGCCTCCGCAGAATACTGAAGCTGAGATGGCAAGACAGGATCCCGGACAAGGAAGTCCTGGAGCGGACCGGAATCCTCAGCATCCATGCCATGCTGAGGCAAGTGCAACTGCGATGGAGCGGCCACCTGGTAAGAATGGACGACGAGCGACTACCCAAACGGCTTTTCTACGGAGATGTCGCTAGGGGTGCTCGCCGGCAGGGAGGTCAAAAACGACGCTACAAGGACACTTTGAAGAAATCGCTGAAGCAACTGCAAATCAACTCGGCGACCTGGGAGGACCTCGCCCAGGATAGACCGGCATGGAGAAGATCAGTGAAGATTGGTTCAGCAATCTATGAGGCCAACCGGATCGCCGCCGCCAAGGCCAAAAGAGCGGCACGAAAGTCACCAGCGCCCCGGACCAACACCGCCAATGCCCAGGCCCTGCCAACATGCCCGCGCTGTCAACGCATCTTCCGCGCGCGAATCGGCCTGGTTGGACATCTTCGGACGCAATGCACCAACAATCCGACAATTCCAATTTCTACGTCAAATTCGGCCAACCCTCCTTCTGACTCTCCCACCCTCACTCCTGGAATCCATTCCATTACTCCCACCATCATAGAGACCACATCCATCTACTCATCGCCTGCTACCCACACCACCGCAACCACCATCGCCTTTGCGTTCACTACCGCCACCATCAGCGATGGGGAATCTCTCCTAAGCTGTACTCCATGCGACCGCACATTCACCTCAAGCATCGGCCTGGTCGGTCACTTGCGAATACATCGTACAGAGACCGGTGAGCCAGTGCCTATAACACCATCACACAGCAGAGATCGTCGCCTCCACTGCCCTCACTGTCCTCGCGCATTCACTCATCGCATGGGCCTATTCGGTCACATGCGCATCCATGACAGCGGCATACACCACAATGCCGACAACACCGATACACCATGCACACCCTCCGCTCCTGCCATTCTTAGCGCCCCTGACACCCCCCACTACCATGAATGACATCCCCCCAGCCTCTACCGATTTCTCCTGCCCACACTGCGCCCGCACCTTCAACTCACGCATCGGCCTGGTCGGTCACCTGCGAATCCATCGCACGGAGGCTGGTGAACCAGTGCCTGGGGCTCCGACAAAAAGTCGACGCGCCCGCCTTCACTGCCCTCACTGCTCCCGCACATTTACACACCGCATGGGCCTATTAGGACACATGCGCCCCCACGACAACCTCCGGTAAACCACCGGAGGCTAAGCTACATCAGCGCACACTACCTACACCAATACATCGACAACACCCTCACAATCACCATTTACCAGAGTATATCACGGTGTCCTAGAAACCGTGGCTGGGAATTCTGCCAATCTGACGCTTCCACCAGACCACGCCGTCGGCTCAGTGTATTGCTGTGTGTGTTAAGTGGCTGACCAGTGGACTGGGAGTCAGACGGCGATGGCTGCTCCATATCCCCTGAGTTTGTGAATCCTGGTGTGTGCGTTATGGGGGCCAGGTCGTGCTGTGGCGCGCGAAGACGGGTACGCCGATCCGTCAGTCAATGCGCTCACTCCCACATCAGGCAACTGACCGGCTCGGACAGTGTCTGATGGTGGGGGTTGGGGAGAGAGTGAGGTCGAGAGCTCAGCGCATTTTCCTCACTATAAACAAGCTGACGCGCTTGTAACTATCAAGGTGCGCTAAAAGCCGTGGCTTGGAAGGTTGCCAACTGACGGGATAACGCGGACCGCGTAGTCAGCCCAATGTGTGTTTTGTGTGAAGTGGCTGACTGGCGGACTGAGAGTCAGGCTGCAATGGCTCCTTCTTCATGTGGCCTTTATGGCACCCCCACTCTGTGGGTTCCAAGCTAGGTGTGGTGGTACGCCCAGGGGCGGCTCCGGCTGCGCCAGCCACCTTCGTCCTCTCCCACCTCCGGTCTTCTTGTCTGTGCGTGAGACCGGGCTCAGGTGGGGGAGGAAAAGAGTGTGCGGTAACGTTAAGCGCCGCGGTTGGAAGGTTTCTAACTGGCAATTGCACTCAGACCTCGCAGCTAGTCCAATGTGTGTTGTGTGAAGTGGCTGACTGGTGGTCTGAGAGTCAGGCTGCGATGGCTCTGTTCACCTGCGTCCTCTCCCGCTTCCGGTCTTCTTGACTCTGTCTTGACACCGGGCTCAGGTGGGGGAGGAGGAGAGAGTGCGGTAGATGCAGCGCAAGTCTACTATCATTTTAAACTGAATCACGCGCAAGTCACCGTCCCTGCTCCACCTTCCATGGAGCATACGGTGGACATCGTCGGACTACGACGGTCAAACTGTCATGCGAGAGCGGTGTCGATCTTGCGTCCTGGCTGAGGATTACTGCTCAGTTTTGGCAAAACTCCCAGAAATTGTGACATACAATCTGAGATTGGAATAGAGAGTACATAAAATATCAGGATTTCTAACTGAAAACGACTACAAGATTAACAGCAAGTTTGCGAGTGGACGAAAGCCACTATCCGAATTATCGCTAGTGCCACACAGGGCTGCTGCAGGCCCACACGCAAACGCGCAGGGATCGTTTCAAAAAGAGAGAAAATCAACGCCATGTGGGGTCGGAGGATGTAGTCGGCGCATCGGTTAAGCAAATTTTATAACACCGAATCTGCTCAACTTCATAGATTTGGGTGGTGGTGGTGGCTGCAGCGTCTACGACGACGACGACGAAGGCGGTAATGCCGCTAATTACAGAGATAATTTGGCTAGTGTAACGTCTTTGTCTTCGTTTCTCGCGCGAAAGAACGCGACTGAGTGCATAAACCAATGAGTCTTCCCTCCAACGCCTTTAAAATTACAAATTCCCTTCATATGTAACAGAAGCCACCACTGCCCCAGAGGAGTAGCTCTGACTTGCGGACGAATTTGGATAATGGTGATGGAAAATTGCACGTATACCACGCTCTCTTCCCCTCCCAACACTAATTGTGCTCCCACGGCCAAAATGGGGTCAACACGACTGGAGATGGGCGTGGACGCAGTGGCCTACGTGACAAGGCCCGCAGGTGTCACATAAGCGCTGGCACTTACACGCAACCTTTAATAGACTGAACCTCGCGCCAGTTGGCGGTTATCATAAGGGCCACATTAAAGAACCATTGCCACCTGACTCTTATCTGGCAGGCTTCCAAGCCACCGGTTTAAGTGCAATAAAAAAGCTTGAAGTTGCACAAGGTTATTTATAGTTTCGAAAGTTGGCGCTAATTAATTGAGAGGACAGTTGTTTTACAGTCACCCGCACTTTCTCTCTTCCTGTCTATAGTGCACTTCCGGATCAAGCCGAGCGCAGTGGCTGACTTGAGATACTTACCGGTATAACTTTCATCACACGGACATTTAATAGCCGTTTAGTTATAACGATAGAGGGCAAGTCATTTTGGGGACAGACAATCGATTTAGGATGTGTGCATGTGCCCGTGCGTATATACACTGAGCTTTCGTTTTCTGCTTCATACTACGGGGTAGAAAAAGGATTTAAAAAGTTTCAAGGAACAACAATCCTGGTGATAGGCGTATGGCATTAAACATACGACCACGGTGGTGATCGGTTGTTTCGTGGATCAACCAAGTGGCGACCGACTATCGTACCTAGAAAGAGCACATAGTATTTTCTTGATGTGTTTCTCCTTCATCGCTTGGATTCCAAGAATGATGCGTCATTCATAAAGGCAGTTAACGATGCTTTCCTGTGTCCTTGTGGCATTTATTTCCAACCGTGGCAAAATCACCGTAGAAGGACAGCATTAACAAGTTTTTTAAACTCTATCGAAGCTGGATTTACCTCATAACTCCAAAGTTGTTCAGAACTCGTTCTCGCACATTAATATTTACGATCCTAAGAGAACAGCTGAGGTGATTGAGCTTTCAAGCTCGGTTTTGATAAATTTTCCACGTCACTGCGCCGAAGAGAATTGTTGTCAAGACTCCTGTCATCTATATCTTCCGATTAGCAAATCCATACGGAATAGAGGACAGTCGAAAAAGCAGCCGGCCTTTGAGATCGGAGATGCAATTTTCTGGTCGGTCTTGATGAGTGTTGACACGAGGCGTGGTTGCCGGTCGACGCATTAGAACCGTCATTTTCCGTGTTGATAGTCTAAAGCTGCCTTATACGGAAGTCAAAGGGTTCAAACTTCGCTAAATGTGTGGCGTTCGGTGAAAAGTTGGCACCAAGCAGAAAGTCGTGTATCCTGGCGTATGAGATCTCCGTGATTGAGTATACTGGGGGGACGTTCCGCCGGCTTCATACCTGCTGTCCATCCCGGGTCACTCATCCTGACAGGCGTTCATAAGCACGTCACAGAATATGAAACGGAGGATGGGTGACTAAGCATTACCGCTCCCCTCCGTGTATCCCAGATACTGGTCCGCAGCGAGCATAATCATGCTGTCATTAATCTCCCTGGCCACCAACGCTAACTGTTCAGAGCATGCGTATGGTCTCAGTACTTTATAAAGACGGTATCAACTGCAGGTATTGAACGCCTTGAGACGATCTGTGAATGTGGTGTAGAGGCCGAATGCCATTTCCAATGGCGTTTTTGAAGTCCTATGTGCGGGTTGCGTGTCTCTGTACACCGCCCGAAACAACGAAGCTAACTTGCCCAGAAGCTGAGGGTCACCACCTTCGCAGATTGCTGTTGAAGTCCAGTCAGCGTCCGTCGCATAGCCACAAAAATGCATGTCGCAGTGCCTTCATCGTCTCTTACAAAAAGGGCAGTTAGTTGAGTTCTTCGTTGGTTTTCGCTTCAAAATTCCTGGTGATGGGATATTTGCTGTCCGCCGGTAAATGCTCGAGGACCTCACTAAGGTGCTGGAATAAACGCTCCGTAATCTGCTGTTTCGGACAAGGAGGTGGTTCCGCCTGAACTGACAAGCGGTTCAGCCGTAGTATCTTCGGGATTGTACCTGCGTTGGTCAGTTGAATTGCAATTCCCTATTGCCTATATGTAATTGACGTCTGCATTAGGAAGAATGCAGCCTGCTTTTCAGTAGTGCAGTTGTCCCCATAAGCCCCCTGAATTTCGTTATTTGCATACAGCAAACGTCAGAAATGTAGATCCAAAGACTTTTGCTGCAGTGGTGCGGTTAACGTCCTTTAATTTTTATGGCCTCAGCCTCCAAGACATACTACCGCTTCAGGCTGGTATTCATTTGGCTGGTGAGACCTCTTCTGCGCTGGACGTGATCCAATACGATAACATCCAGCTTCCTCAATGTTGTTTTCCTTTAAGGTTGTCTTATTATTTGGGTTCACCATCTCGCTGTCGAGAAGACTAGGTATTAATAGGCCCAGCGTTCAAAAAGAAAGTCTTTGCCACAAGTAGGGCAGAATGGTTCCGACTTCTAACGAGCAAGTATTCTAGCTACTGTCAGTGACACTGGTTAGGGTGTACCTTTGTGGTGTTTTATGAGCGGGGAAGCAAAAGGTGTTGGTAGCAAGTGGACTGTATTCTCCATAGTCCTCCAGCAGAAGAAATCCATCGTTATTACAGCTCCGTATTTCGGGGAAAACAAGCACTCCCATCCAGGCATTCTGATCGGGCCTACACATGTATTGAGGTGGCCAATAAAGCAACTTTTCCGCTTCGGACATAAATAAAAGGATGGAGTGCAAACCCCCAAAAAATGGTCTTTTACATCACCGAAGGGTAGGGCCCTGATCATTGTGAAGTAGTTTTTACTAAGGAGATGACTGGTGGTGAGTTGACTGGCAGGGTAGCCTACGCGTAATGTAATTTATGAACAAAAAGAAGACTTAAGCACATTGGTATTCGATCTCTTTGACGTCCATTTCAGGTTTAACTCCCCCTTCTACCCCGCTCCTTTGTCTTTCTACAGAGAAACAGGTCTTGGTTAGGGTGGTTATGTTCGTATTGTAATTGGCGGGCTTGCAAACGAACGGCTGGCGGACTGGTCACTGTTTTATTTGAAGGAGAACGAACATTCTAGGTTGCCTGAATACGCAAAGGCACGCTGGCTGGATGGGATGTCCATTTGTGTGTTTTGAATGTTTGCGCTAAATTCAGCTGTCACGATCAACTGTGAAAGCGATGCGAAAAGCATGTACTTGTTGCACATTTCTAGCCCCTCCTCTCGTGAGCAGGTAAGGCATGATGTCTCTAAACAGGATTGGTAAGTATCCCATGCGCTTTGGGGATTGCGAGGTGGTTCACGGTTGACATAGTCGGCAAATGATCCGAATTGATCTGTGAGACTGCCTGTATTCCGCTTATTCGAGATTACCCGTACTATGTCGGAGCCGTTCAGTGTATTCTCCAAAGCCGCCAAACGCTCTGGGGTCTTATGATGGATGTAAACCGTGCAAATGAGTAAAACAACTTACGTCAGTTCGGGTGGGATAAAACTTCACAGAGGAACAGAGGAAGGAGAGCTCGGTTTCGTCAGCCGATGCAGATTCTCTCGGCACTTCCCTCTTCTGTACTTCGGGGGAGAAGTAGGCGGGTGAGAGGAGGTAGTGGAACATCTGTCTTAGGTGACCAACCATTCCTCTAGCGGCTGGCGACACAGAGACACGAATGTTATCCTGAAAAAGGGACAGTGAGAGAGAGTGAGAGAGAGAGAGAGAGAGAGAGAGAGAGAGAAGAGGGAGCTGGAGAGAGACGTGCTAACAGTATAAACGAGAAAGTACTACTGGAAATTGCCTTGTTAACAGAGTTTTAATGAGAAGTTAAGAAAGACGTAACTGTGTCATTTCGATCGGCCTGTTCAGACTACCAATAACCGAGTCCGGTGGAACGCTACCAATCTGACGCTTACACCAGACCACGCCATCGGCCCAGTGTGTGCTGGGCGTTGAGTGGCTGACCAGTGAACTGGAAGTCAGACAGCGATGGCTCCTCCATATTCCCTGGTTTAGTGAATCCTGGTAAGTGCGTTATGGGGGCCAAGTCGTGCTGTGGTGCGCGAAGACGCGTACGCCTACTCGTCAGCCAATGCTCCCACGCCCACATCAGACAATTGACCGGCTTGCACGGTGGTTTAATTGTGGAAGTAGGGGAGAGAGTGAGGTCGACGATTCAGTGCAATTTTTCATCACTATAAACAATCAGACGCGCTTGAAATTTATCACGGCGCACTAAAAGCCGTGGCTTGGAAGGTTGACAACTGACGGGATAACGTGTACCACGCGGTCAACCCGTGTATTTTCGTGCGGACTGAGAATCGGACTAGAATGGCTCCTTCTTAATATGGCCTTCATGGCACTCCCACTCAGCTGGGATCCGTAACGGAGGAGGACACGTAAAGGAGCATGAACCTCTTCGACGCAGGCTGTGTCAATTTTGGATTGACAATCAGTACAGCCAAACCACTGGTCATGTACCAACCACCGCCCAGCGCGGAATACAATGCTCAACGAATCAATGTCAACGGCGCTCAACTCTAAAATGTGAAAACCTATGCTTATCTGCCGGTTGCAGGCCTCCATGTGGAATCGCCGAGGTATTCATTTGAACACCAAACTGAAGATGTACAAGGCCGGCGTCTTGACGACACTCCTTTACGGAGCGGAGACCTGGACCTTCTACTCGAAGCAAGCCAGGAAGCTGAATCACTTCCATCTCAGCTGCCTCTGCAGAATACTGAAGTTGAGATGGCAAGACAGGACCCCGGACATGGAAGTGTTGGAACGAGCAGGCCTTCTCAACATCTAAAGCGCAGCTGAAAAAACTGTAACTGCGCTGGAGCGGCCATTTTGTGAGTATGAACGATAAACGACTACACAAACGAATTTCTACGGAGATGTCGCTACGGGTGCTCACCGACAGGGAGATCAAAAACGACGCTACAAGGACACTATGAAGAAATCTCTGAAGCAACTGCAAATCAACCCGGCGACCTGGGAGGACCTTACCCAGGATAGATCAGCATGGAGAAGATTCGTGAAGACTGGTGCAGCAATCTATGAGGCCAACCGGATCACCGCTGCTAAGGCCAAAAGAGCGGCTCGCAAGTCACAAGCACCGCGGATCAACACCGCCAATGCCCAAGCCCTACCAACGTGCCCACGCTGTCAACGCACAATCTGCTCGCAAATCGGCCTGATCGGACATCTTCGAACTCAATGCAACAACAATCCCATAACATCTGCCACACCTGACTCAGACCCCACGACGACGACGACGGCCACCCCAACCACTAATAATGACTTCATCGATGCCCCACCGCCCACGATTACCGACACCTTCGTCCCTCCTCCACCCCCTGCGCCCATCACGGCGATGCACACCACATGCCCCGCTCCCACCACCTCAGTAGCCACCTCCGACTACCTGCACCAGCTACCTCCAACACAACCACCACAAACGACCCCAGTACCAGCGATGGGGGCTCGGTACTAACCTGTCCTCATTCCGATTGCACATTCACCTCACACATCGGCCTGGTCGCTCACTTGCGAATCCATCGCACAGAGACTGGCGAACTAGTGCCTGGAGCTCCAACACACAGCAGAGACTGCCGCCTCCAATGCCCTTAATGCCCACGGGCATTCACTCATCGCATGGACCTGCTCGGTCACATGCGCATCCACAAAGACGGAATCCACCGTGATGCGAGCACATTTTGCGAACCCATCAAAACTTCCCATATTCCTCCCATGAGTTCGGCTACCAGTACCCACAGCAGAGCCCACGCAGACTCAGTACCTCCCGACCTATCTTTTCCTCATTGTCACAGCACATGCACATCACGCATTGGCCTGGTCGTACACATGCGAATCCATCGCACAGAGACAGGTGAACCAGTGCCGGACGCACCAACATACATCCGCCGCACCCGACTCAACTGTCCACACTTCCCACGCACATTCAGACACCGCATGGGCCTATTAGGTCACATGCGGCTACATAAAAACCTGCGGTAGAACACCGCCAGCTGTACCACAACACTACATCTCTCCCCATGTCTGCACCTCACATGCTCACACACAACACCACAAAAAAAACATGCCCTCAGTCTACATAGCTGATTAAGAGGCAAGTATGATCCTCGACTTTTTCTCCATGTAGCTCCTCTGCTGCATGTGTGATCAGAGCTTGAGAATATTACGGGGCGATTATCGCCGCGGGTTGGAAGGTAGCCAACTGACAATTACACTCAGACCTCGCAATCACTTTAATGTGTGTTCTGTGGAGCGGCTGACTGGCGGACTGAGATTCAGGCTGCAGTGGCTCCTTCTTACTGGCACTCCCACTTCGTGGGATCCGAGCAAGGAGTAGTAGCACCCCCAAGGGCGGCTTAGGCCGCACCAGCCACCTGCGTCTTTCTCCCACCTCCGGTTATATTGACTCTGCCATGACACGGGGTTCAGGTGGGGGAGAAAGAGAGTGTGGTAGCTGCAGCGCACGGCTACTAGCATTTAAAACTAATCAACGCGCAAGTCACTGTTCCTGCACCACCCTTCTGCGGAGCATTCGGTGGACATCGTCGGATTACGACGGTTGAACTGACGACTAGCATCGGGTGAGCGGTCTAGTGGGGGCATGTCCTGCGATATAAGCTCACAAAATGAAACGCACTACTGCGTCAACCTCATATAAAGATTTAAGGGTAATGACGACAAAATAAACTGAGTAAAGTTGGATTCAGCTTAAAAAAGAAGGAGGCGGAGTGCCTTGGCGCCATTAGAGTGCGGCAAAATGTCCAGCGATCTACTGCGCTTAGGCAGCTTGGTCTACTCTTCGGAATTGAGAGTGGAGGGTTTATTCGGAGCAATCGTTCTTCACTTAAGTTCTGTTCATAATTAAATATGGCCCTTTCTGATAAAAATAAAATACTGTCGTGTAAGTTTACAATTAAAGCCCTTGAAATAAAAAGCGGTGTTTAGGCGGCAGACCCACATTGAGACCGATCAAATATAAAAGAGGGTGTACATTCTAATTTACTAGCAGCGTATTGACTCGCCCCTATATTTGAGCAAGAGGCGGCCAAACCTATTCGGTAGTTGTGATTCAGACTGACCTTTGCGAGGGACAGAGACAAAATGGAGCAAGCATTTCCCATCTACATCCCATTTGTGTGGATCCTTATGGGCGTCCCCCATGGGGTTAATGCTTGCCAATGTTCTAATTCAAGTCACTCATAAACTTCCCAGCACTGTGCGACGGTTGTGATAAAACAAAACGGTGTCATATTGTCAGTTAGTCTGAGTAAGGCCGTATGTACTGCAGTAAGTGCGCACGTAACATCAGTTAGGCTGAAATGTTAGGTCATGCCACCCAGTCCCACTCCCAGTCAGTTTAACTAGAAGAGGTCAAGAAGGGAAAGTGAGGCCCACCCAGTCCCAACCCAACGTCTACTTCCCCACCATAAGCAATCAGGCGTGCCTTAAAAATATCACGGTTTGAAAGGCAGCCATTCGGCATTAACTCGTGTCGCCGCAGAAAAGACGGTCAGATGGTAATGGTCCCTTCTTAGAGTGGACTCTATGACGTTCTCACTTGTGTGAATTCCGAAGTTCCCTAGATGCGCTGGGCCAACACAGAGAACCAGATCAGGACACGACAGGCGTTATTGGTGATGTGCGCCCATAAATAATGTCACAGAGGGGGAAGTGTGGTTGCACGTTCAGGTGCAGGCTCACGCCGTGCCAGCCATCTACACCCAATCTCTCCTCCGGTCTTCTTGACTTTGTCTTGATTCCGGGACTAGGTCGGAGGGGAAGAATGTGGTAGGTGCAGCTAAAGTCTACTATCATTGTAAATTAAAACACTCGAAAGTCACCGTTCATGCAGCCATCCTGCTGTGGGGCACACGGTGGACACCGTCGGAATCAGCAGTCGAACTGTCATAGATGAATTAGATGCATCGGAAGTCCGTTTCAGCATAGACAAATTTATATGCAAGTTCCCTGTTACTTTCACCTCATAAAGCAGTAGTAAACCTCCTCACTTAAGACAGCCAACATTTCATTTATACACGCCTCCCTTGTTAAAAATGTAGAACGGCAATCCCAAAAAGGGCGGATTTTCGAAATCAAATGACGTTAACTACAAGGTCGCATCCATTCGCACGCGCGTTCACGATGTTCCATGTGCGCATGTGCTTCAGTGGAGTGACACGCGCACTTGGAAGGGCAATAAACTAATGAGTTGGCGCGCGCATTTACGAGGGCAAAAATTTGTTTCGAACGATAATAAAACGAAAAGGATTAAACATTTGAAGCACTGATGGTGTGTGCAGTGGCGGTGGCCTACCCGATCGGGGATGAAGGCGATTCGGGCGGCATGGGACAGTACGAGGGTCGTCTCAGTGCCGCAGAGGGGATTTTCTCGATTAGCGTCGCTCTCCTGGGCCTTCGACTGGGAGGTGTTAGTCACCGGCAGTTGGGAGGGCTTGCTAGCACTGGTGTTATTAGCAGGGCTTTTGTAGGAGGTGAGGTTAAACAGACGACCGAAACGGGTGGTTGTGTAGGCGGGTGGTGTTGGTTGGACACGTGCAGCCAGCTGAAGTTGAGAAGACAGAAGCAGTGAGTGAGAGAACGGCAGAGGGGGAGGGAGGGGTAGAGGGTGGGCTTGGTACACCTAGAATAAGAATTTTACTTTTGTTCTTCTTGAATTAACTTCAAGAACGAGTAAAGTTAACGTAATGCCTCAGGAAGAGACAGTGGAAACGCTTAATTTTCAAAGGGCCTACTCAGTTACGCTTGTAGTGGCCTTTGCCCTTGACTAAGCATGGAAATGACGTATGCAACGCCATTGTGGCACAATCTGCGTCAAAGGGAACGATTCAATATTCAGCGACGGAGTTGATAACAACTTTAAGCATCCCGGGTTAACGGCGGTACTGAAGCCTCAGGTTGTGATTAAATTATTAGCATGAGACCACTGTTGTTTCTTTTGCTTATTAATAATGTAACATCTACTGGTGTCAAACATTTGTTGAGCTCACAGAAGGAAATTGTGGCAAATGGGACAAACAGGAACCTAAAATTCTTCTTTGTTAATAGCTCTTTAAACCACCAGAGCTTAGTCGCTTGAGCAGCACTGTGAAAAGAGCAATAAATTCAAGAGCTACCGATCATTTTGCGCATCGAAGTCTACGTAGTTTACTGCTGTTGAAAAAAGTATGCAAGTGAATGACAGAGCAAACAAGGATACCCTTCTGTTGCAGCTAACAGAATTTTAGGTTTCAATGCTTTTCTGCAGGTTTTTGAGCCTGAGCATAGGCTGTCTCCTAAAAATATATAATTTAAGGGTGACAATGTAAACTTTCAGGAGGTTATGCCCTAAATAGGCAATAATGTAACATATTTTTGCTGATGATGCTACAAAAAGCAGACAGAACTTTGGGGAAGCAGCCGACGTCAACATTAAATATTGGCCGGAGAAATTGGGCGATTAGCTTTCGCAATCGCAGGTTTTAACACATTATCATCAAAAAGAATAAAAGGGATCCTTCGGAATGCTTAGAAGTGCAGGAGTAGGAGAGGCCTCGTGTGCATGTAATGAGGGTAACAACTTGAGTTATGAGAATCTAGGCGGTCTCGCAAACAAGTTGGAAAATACAACTACTTAAGATATATAGTAGTTATTTATTTGACAGTTAAGTACAACTCGCGAAGAGATGAAGTTACGCTGGAACAAACCCTATTCTTCGATCGCCAGCATTTGGAGCAGCCAGGACAGGCATGAGTCATAACTATCTTTCCCTGCTTGACCATTGCGCGCCGAATGGGTTTTGGCTTGCCAAAAAGACTTTTTTGCTGGGTCTGAGGGACAGTATCCGAGGCTGCAAAGAATTTGTCGACATTGTCTCCGGTACCCAGCGGAGGCGCCGGGGATCGCAGCCAACACCAAGAGTGACGGAAAAAGGCCCCAAGGCGTTTGAAGCACTGGCTTAAGGACCACCAAGTAAACTCAGCGGGAATACGTGGTTTGTGACTCGACATACGGGAAGCAGTAAGTGAAAATCCACCACCACCGTACTCCACATCGCGCCAACAGCTCCACTCCATACCGGACATTGCGAATACGCTCTTCGAAGATCCTTTATCACAATCCGCAGATTTTTTATGGGCTTCCGCGTAGGACTTTCAGGCAGTAAAAACGAAAACATTTGATTAAAAGGGACCAATAACCGAATAATAAGGCATACGATCATTTGATACAAAAATTTGTAATTATTGTACAAAAATGCCTACGTCCCGAACCCTGAAGACGCCTGCTACAAGCATACTGAAAGTTCGAGCTATGTATGACAAAATTCTAACGGTTAACATCGATGTTTCCGAGATTTATTCGAGGTTTATTAATTTTTACTCGCAAAATGCATTCTCGAAGTGGAAAAGACCCTAGACTAATGCAGTTAAATACCAGAGCTATCTGTCACGACACCAGTCCAGTACCGTTCTGGAAAGATTTTTCACATCCATTCATTGAAAAACATGTCTGCTAAGTGTGTCTGTATGGGATGGCCGACTGTTGGATCTCTATGGAAACCTCACGCATGTGAGATCCGAGCCGCCCCTCTTGTTTAGAGTTAAATCCTGGTTTTAGTTTTAGGGTGTCAGGTCGTGTATGTGGCACGCGCAGACGAGCTCATTAGCTATGTCAGGCACTCCGCCCATTCCCCGCACCTGAGAAGATCAAGATGCGCTATGCGCCGTGGCTTGGAAGGTTGGCAACTATCAACTGCACTCAGACCTTGCATTCAGCCTTAAATATGTGTTGGTGTGGTGGCCGGCTAGTGGTCTAGGAATTAGGCTGCAACGGCTCCTCCTTAAGATGACCTCTGGCACTCTCACGCATGTGAGATGTAAGCCACCCAACCCCTTTTGCGTGAAATCCTGGCGCTTGTGTTTGGGGAGCCAGGTCGTGTACATAGTACGCATAGATGAATTCATTGGATAAATCGGCAGTTGCAACTCTCCTCCGCACTAGTTAACTAACCGGCTCGGGGCAGTGGCTGAGGCCTGGGAATGATAACAGAGTGAGGTCAACAGCTCACTGTTCACGGCTCTGAAGCGCTTGAAGCTATCACGGTGCACTAAAAGCCGTGGCTTGGAAGGTTGCCAAATGACGGGATAACTCCAAGTGCGCAGTCATCCCAGTATGCGTTTGTGTGGAATGGCCTCTATGGTACTCTTACTCTGTGGTAGGCAAGCAAGGTGTGGCGGTACGCTTATGGGCAGCGCCAGCCGCGCCAGTCATATGTGTCATCTCCCGGCCTCCAGTCTTCTTTGACTTGAGCATGAAACGGGACTCAAGTGGGTGAAGACAGCGGTAGATACAGCGCAAGTCTACTACAACGACATATTAATTCACGTGTAAGTCGCCGTCCCTGTGCCTAAACTGTTGTGGTGCACACGGTGGACCTTGTCGCAATCGACGGTTAGTGTCGTGTGTGTATGGCGAAGCGAAAAATATATGCGCATTTGAAATGCTACAAGCGCTGTAATCCACAGGTAAGCCCACTGTGATTCAAATCGATCTACTTAACAATTTATTTCAAGTGGAGAGAACAGTTGCGTAAACCAGATAATCCGGTATGGCAAATCGTGTAAGCGTCTGTGGGACGATTTTTGTCAAATTAGGCGTTCCGTGTACCTGGAAGACTATAGAAAATTTATACTTTCTCTTGTATAATCACTAAGAGCAGCAGATTATTGGCATAGACGAGCTGTTAAGACAAACCCAACGCGAAACGAAAGCGATGGTGGTGTGCGCATTCAGTATTGACAATAATATGAGCGGCCATCGACGAAGCAGTGCACAGTTAATGACTATATCTCGGATTAAGAGTGAATAGGAGTTATGAAATTGAATGTACCTTTTAACGTTAAATACAAATAAACGAACGCTAGTGAAGTATCATATCGTCCTCAGACCATTTATTAACGGATTCACATAAGTCGATTGGAAAATTGTTGTTTTTGCCATTTCCATCGCTTTTGCCTGAGGACAGTAACAGGTGACTTTTAGCAAGCATTTAAACGCAATTATTATAGGCTGTGAGCCTTTCTAACAAAGATGGTCAAATTTCAAATACAGTGACCCACTTTGCGAATCAGTGTTGGGGAAGATGGAAGTAGAAAACCTGGGAAACACTTATGCCGAGGTCAACTATAAAACTTGAAACAGTACACGGGCATGAACCGAACAAACGTACCGTTGGGCCCGTATAAGCACCAGCTTCCGCACTGAAGTCCACGACTACGAAATAGTCAGCAGGGAATTTCTGTTATAAACATGTATACACTGGCTGTACAAATCAACCGAAGTGCAGCATTTTGGTGGCACTTTTCACGTGCAGCAGAATCCCGGTCCTCACCGCCTTCAGTGAGTGCATAAGCGCAACCATCGCAGCTACAGGGGTCAATTGGCAGCTGATCGATAACCCATCGATACTTTCAAAAGCTCTCGAGGGTACATGAAAATATGCCATAAAAAGTGCAACGAAAGTCACCTGGATAAATCTCTGAGCTGGCTTGCCAGCCAACTTCAAACAAATAGAAGGCAGAAAGCTGAAAACGTAGACAGCTTTTGGTGCATAGGGCATGCAGTCGTTCAATGGATTAAACGCCGACGAGCCTCTGTGATAGCGGACTCTAACGCTTGAAACTGTAACTGGTACCGATAATCCGGAGTTTTATATAGTTGCCGAGTATGACGGGTGTAAGTCATTTCTCTTAATGGCACGGTATTTTGTTAGGAGAAATGGTTATATTGGACCGACTCTGGTTTGACTAACAAGCCGGTTATCCAATCCCGACGGCATAGGGAGGCAGTCGTAAAGGTTGCAATTTCAACCCCAGGCAGCTCAGGGGACCATTTGCCGAAAACAGTAATAAAACTGCATGCCTCACCGAATCTTACTGAACTTTATGTGCACGCCATTGAAGCATCCGGGTAAAACGTATAATCTGACGTGTAGAGTTCCGAAAATGGGGTTTAAATGGCAAAGGTCGCTACTATGGATAAATCTGGAGATGAAAGTGGAAAATACAAAATAAAAGAAATAGGATTTTTGGAATAAATTTAACCTCTGTCACTTTGATCTGGTGCAGGCTGCTGGTGTACATCTTCATTCTGAACGATAGGCTTTATCTCGATAACGTTCCGTCTTCCAGACTGTTTAGAGATGATGGGTTCAACCATCTTGAAACACCAGCTACCCAAAAAGTTAAAGCGTAGACCAAAACTTACCTGACCAATTCAGTGTCGTATGTAAACCTCGCTGCGAAATTATTCCAAATACCTAGAGGTAAAACGTATACCGGGATATCCCACAAGCGTGTATACTTCTAAATCGAGTACAAGGGATTCATTTACCAAGAAATCCTGTCTGCGCAGCAGACCAGTGACAGACTAAATCCATGAACAGTAAATAAAATTAATCTACCTTGGCCAATAAGCCATCATCACCAGCAACCACGATGGCATCTGTGCTTGAAGGATCGATGACATTAACAAAGTCCTTTACTTCGTTATCATCATCTAGATAAACCATCTGTACATCAAGACCGGCCATGTGCAAAAGTGGTCCAGCATTTCGGTCAAAAGTCTCTAGTAGTCGCCTAAAGCCATTACATCAATGGTTAACTTGCCTCTGGTAGGCGAAAGGGTTAAGAAAAACCGTTACTCTGTAGAGAGAATTATTTGTCGGAAGCTTTTCACGGCCTAAGTCCTACTGATTATAAGAATAAGTTAGATTTCACGTACCGATAAACTGGAGCACAAAGAGCGTCTTAAGAGTTCCTCTCTATTATTGTAGACACAGAAAGACAATTAACCTGTATTTCTTGTTCACGTAGTTTACGCAAACCGCAGACACTGCCACAAAAGTTATCGATTTTTTGGGGTGTGTTTTAAGGCTGTTAATAAAAACGCGAGAACATGACAACACAATCTATGTATCTTTTCCTAATGATCCGACGCCCTCAAGCACGTGCAGTGAATCCTTAATGAACAGATGCAAGGATTTAGACTTTCTGGGCTTATTTTAGAGTATCAAAACAAACATTAAAGTAGTACTACTTGCAGATTGTAATTTTCGGATGATGAGGTGTTAATTATTATTTGCTTCTGTAACGGACGATTATTTTGAGGGTAACGCGACCGCTTCAGCTTCCCCAAAAATTATTCGGCCAATGTTGTAAAAGAATCTGCACGACGTAAAGCTCGGAATGGCCGTCGCTGAATCCACGTATCCACTGTTTTTCTGCTCCTTCCATTGCTTTCCTAAATTGTTTGCTGTTTAGTGAAATTTTCTGCTTCTTTATGGCTCCAGCTGGTACATGCTCTTCTATAAGAAGTATTCCTCGGGTATTCAGGATATATTAAAACTACGGACTTTTCTATCTCGGAGCGTCCGTGAAAAAAATAAAAACACTTAACTAAGAAGAGATAAATTGTTTTTCTGACTTTCCGATTAGTTTTTTCATCTTTCCACTTTCTGAGGCTGATTCGTGCTAGCAGCACTCATTATATGCCACTGTTTACATTTTTCCTGATCCCATTAAGGGTGAAAATCTCGACAGCACTTTTGCCAAACATTCCCCAATCTGAATGGTCAGCATTTCCTGAGGGACAGTTTTTTTCTTTTGAATAACCTTTGTTACTAAAAGCTCTAGTAGAATTGAATTGAACTCGAATTTAATTCACGTTCGAAACGGAAGCTGATGGACAGCTTCCATTTCTGGATGTCCTCGAACATCGGAAAACTGATGGGTCGCTCCAAACCTCAGTTTACCGCAGAGAAACATATTCTGTGGTCATTCTACACATTGAGAGTAATCATCCTATCTCTCACAAGAGGGGTTCTGTCTACAGTCTCCTAAATCTAGCCAAAACACACTGCTCTGATAAAGAAAGTTATCGAGCAAAAATGAAATAACTCTTTTATTTTTTCTCTAAAAATGGATACCTGCGTGACTTCGGGCATTATTTCTGAAGCGGCAAGAGTCCAAATAGAACAGTATTTCACATGACACGGCCACCCAGGCACCTTAAAACAATGACCTGGCGAACTCTCCCATACATTAAAAATGTATCAGAGCTTGTCGAAAGAACGCTAAGAAAACACCAGATACAAGTAGCACACCATCCTACATCTACTTTTAGCTCCCAGCTTGTGCACCCAAACGACAGGGTTAGCTACCTGGATAAAAAAGTTGTTGTCTTCAAATTCCATGTTCCAGTTTGTAATGCCGTTTATTGTGGCCAAATTGAGAAATCTGTCTCAACCCGCCTACACGAACATCAGTAAACGGTTAGAAGACGAGACCATTTGTCCCAAAATGCTATGCATGGGAGAAAACATGGATTTTTCGGCATCTTCCCAATCAGAAAATGCCGTGAATTCCTGGAAGCAATGCACTCAGATGAGGCATGCATCAACGGGCATATCGATTTGGATGCCACATAAAAAATCGTTAAAGAAAAATTCAAACGCACAGAACCAATCACGACGGGATTACAAAGTGCACTTAACGCGTATTTATTCGGATTTCGCACCTCAGAACCCGGTTAATGTATTAATTGTTCCTGTACACTGCCCGTAGTTTGACGACGAGCTGGGGGATCAGTCTCAAAAATTTACGCATTAAAATTTCTATTTTCCCAAAGAATTTCGTTGGTCCTATTGAATATATATATATACATCGAAAAACAGGCATTACAAGATATTCAATAGGGACCAGCGAAATCTTTAGGAAAAATATAGAGGCCACAATGCGTAAAATTTCTGAGACTGGTCCCCAGCTCGTCGTCAAACTGCTGGCAGTATACAGGAACAATTAATAAATAACCGGTTCTGAGGTGCGAAATCGAATACAAATCGCGTTAAGCAATTTGTATCCCGTTGCGATTGGTTCTGCGCGTTTAATTTTTCTTTTAACGATATATATATATATATATATATATATATCGGCATTCCGCGAAATGTTATTAAATTAATTTGCGTTTCTTGGGAACAAAAACTTTGTTTTGTTAATTTGTGAATCTGGTGCAGAAACCTGAGAATGTACAGAAAGCAGTTAACCTTTAACAACGCATTATACACGTCTCTATGTTTTGCTTTAATTTGAGCGAATAGACGTCCAGAGTTTTAATTTATCCAGTCGATAGTGTAACGAACCACAGTTCCGACAGAATTGTTTGAATGAACTGGGAACACTTGTCGCGCGGATCCTGGATGGGAATGGTGTGATCGATGGTCTGCCAAGATGGCCGGTGTTCCTTCTTTCCCTACCCCTGACATCTCCCCTCGTTACCGCCGTCGTACCGCCTCGAAACTCCCTGACCGTCAGAATCTCCACGACCCTCACCCGCATTTGCGAACAGCACTGCACTCCCCACCAGTATCTAACTGATCATTCGTGACCACCTCCCACTCCAAGCGGATCGATTGTATTAGTCCCCAGTATTCGCTTGTATCTTTATATTTCTCTTTTACTATCTAGAATTTGTTACTGTTAACATAGATACTTTACGTTATAAACTTATTCTCTCCTGATATCTATACATGTGTGCATGATGAAGTGTGTTACGATTCTGCCGACGTTATATGGCTACAGATTGTCCTAGTGATATACTCCACAGTGTGCTATCTTTGACATTCTCGGGCGCTACATTGGTGGCAGCGGTGGGATGGAGAGGAGCACACACTTCCACACCTACCGAACCAACCCGCCCAGCACTGAGGACAGTGCTGCATTTCAGAAGGAGGCCATGTAACGAACCACAGTTCCGACAGAATTATTTGAATGAACTGGGAACACTTGTCGCGCGGATCCCGGATGGGAATGGTGTGATCGATGGTCTGCCAAGATGGCCGGTGTTGCTTCTTTGCCTACCGCTGACATCTCCCGTCGTTACCGTCTCGAAAGTCCCTGACCGTCAGCATCTTCACGACCCTCACCCGCATTTGCGAGCAGCACTGCACTCCCCACCGGTATCTAACTGATCATTCGTGACCACCTCCCACTCCAAGCGGATCGATTGTTTAAGTCCCCAGTATTTGCTTGTACCTTTATATTTCTCTCTTACTATCTACAATTTGTTACTGTTAACATAGATACCTTACGTTATAAACTTATTCTCTCCTGATATCTATACATGTGTGCATGATGAAGTGTGTAACGATTCTGCCGACGTTATATGGCTATAGATTGTCCTAGTGATATACTCCACAGTGTGTGCTATCTTTGACATTCTCGGCCGCTACAACAGTGGCTATTTTCGCTTCCACTTGAACTTTAGAAAGTTGTAATTGGCATATAAATTGATTTGCCTGTTAATGAATATCTCGTCTGAGTGCGTAACCTCCCGGAATTTGTGACCCTTCCTTGTTGGGCAGGTGCCAACGATGTGGGTATCCTCCCAGTCATATTGGTGTCCAGTGTGTATATGGCTACCTGAGATAAGGGGTCTCGTTTCCTCACCGCTAACTGATATTTATGTAAATGGGTGGATAGAGATTTCCTGGTTATGCCACAATAAGCTGCATCACAACTGGTACATGATATTTTGTAGACGACTTCATTTATTTTGAAATAGCCAATTCTGTTATAAGGGTGTACAAGCTGAGTGCGCAAAGTTGTTGTAGGTTTGTGTGCTATTTGTACATGGTGTTTCTTGAGCTGTCATTCAACAAGCCCAGATACATTCGGCAGACCCCACATCGGAATCGACTGCACTCGCATCTGATTGGAAGCACTTATCCCTTCGAATCGACCGCAAACGTTTCTACCCCTGTCGAATGAATACTCTCGAACGTCAATAACAGACTAGTCTTGACTCTAACCATTCTTACCCTGATACATTCATAACCATTCTGTAAAGCTGTTTTAACTTCAAATTTTGCTATTTCTACACCTTGGAAAACAGGTTTTTTTCTTAAAACAAACTCTTCATTTCGAACACTGCTATTTAAGCAAAAAAACAAACCAAAGCAAAAGTGGTTAATGAAAAGAGGAGTTTGTTTTAGGTTTTTTTTCCTGTGTTCTAAGGATTTGACGGCACCGAAGCAGTATCAAATCAATAAACCTATTTATTCTTTACATACGGGGGGTTCTTCGGTTTGTTGCTTTCAACGCCTGGGAGGTCGCGGCTCTGGAAATGCGTATTTCTGAACTGCTGTGGTTACATCCATCGATTGACAAAGTCAGGAGGATATTTATTTCAAAAGATTATTTGAAAAGGCATTTAACTTCTGTTCGATATGTTTCTTCATCGAAACAGTGAGTTTTTGCTTGACTTTACAAGCTGTCAACAGAGCTGCGTTTTTGAGACATGGGCTGGTTACTCCCAAAATATGTAATGACCTCGGAGTATGTATATTTACGATAGAAAGAGGTATAAAAAGCCCCGGCTGACTTTCTATGTACGAGGAGATCCAAGAAAGGGAGCCGTTCATCAACTTCTATTTCGAAGGAGAATTGGATTTAATGGAATGTGGAGTTTATATTTTTGGGAGTAAACACTTCAAATGATTTTCCCGAAATTGATATCCTCCTGAGTTTGTCCATCGATGCATGTCACGACAGCAGTTC
Organism: Schistocephalus solidus; assembly: GCA_017591395.1. Lineage (NCBI taxonomy): Eukaryota > Metazoa > Platyhelminthes > Cestoda > Diphyllobothriidea > Diphyllobothriidae > Schistocephalus > Schistocephalus solidus. Next base: position 925 of record WEDG01005801.1, on the reverse strand, counting down.
AAAGAAATACGCTTTTCCAGAGCCACGACCTCTCAGGCGTTGAAAGCAACAAATCGAAGAACCCTTCCGTATGTTGAGAATGTATCTGAGCTCGTTGAAAGACAGCTTATGAAAAACCATGTACAAATAGCGCACAAACCTACAGCAACTTTGCGCACCAAGCTTGTACACCCTAATAACAGAATTGGCTATTTCAACAGAAATGAAGTCGTTTACAAAATACCGTGAACCAATTTTGATGCAGTTTATTGTGGTCTAACCAGGAAAATCTCTATCATCCGTTTACATGAACATCAGTTAGCGGTGAGTAAACGAGAACTCTTATCTCAGATAGCCATGTTCACACTGGACACAATACACCTATTTGCATGGGAGGATGCCCACATCGTTGACACCTACCGAACAAGGAATGGGCGGCGAATTCCTGGAGTCATATCGACTTGGATGCCTATTACAAATTTCTCAAGGTCAAATGGTAACGAAAATGGCCACTGTCGACCGAATAAATTAAAACTCTGAAAGTCTATTGGCTCAAATTTAAGCCAATCATATTATCTTTTGTTTGGCCTTATTAAAGGTTAACTGTTTTCTGTAAATTCCCAGTTATTTGAAGACAAACTGGGGCACGAGATTTGCAAATTTTCAAAACAAGGTTATTTTGTTCCCAATGAACTCAACTTTATTATATAAGTCACTTTAAGTCATTTTATTGAGGGAAATAGGCTTTCGCCCTTGAGCTCCCTATTCACATGCAAAAATGTCAATAATACAAACGTTTACAGTGATATATCTGACAAATGAAAATGTAGAGTCATCGATATGTGTGGGCCAGGCACAACCTGCCACTGTTTACACATTCGTCATTATATTGACAAATAGTTTCTCAGAAAATGAGTATCTAGTTTGAATTTAAATGTGTCAACAG